>JAWQUT010000360.1:368260-386702 GCA_033807755.1 Ellobium chinense | reverse complement strand
CCCCTTTTTTTTTTTCATCTTTGTTTTCAACAGAAAAAAAAAAAGAAAGAGAGAGACAGGGAGAGAGTAGAGAGACAGGGAGAGAGTGAGAGAAAGAAAGAGAGAGAAAGTAAAATATGAGACCCTTGCCGTCCTCTGCAAGTGGTCCCGACATGGTCACCTTGACATCTACGTCCGCCGTGTAAAATAAACATGACAGTTATTCCTATTTATAGGCCGAACTCTAAATAAAGGTTGTCGCTGACCCCCTACACTTTTGCAAATCGATAAATTATTAATAGAAATAATCTCAGTTATGTAATCCGGAAGTCATAGACAAGACATTCTTGCAATAGATAAAAATTTCAGACCAGAACATAAATACAATGGAATCGCGTGTACTAGATGTTCTGTTCTATAAGTTGCAAAGCGCAGGTTATTTGCTCTCTATCTATATTAGATTTACCTCTCAATCGAATAAAATTTCTGAGCTGGTGCCTTCGATGGTCGCCTCAGTGACCCCGAATAATCCCTTAACTGACACTTTTTAAATTTTACAAGACAGCGTAGCGTGAAAATTGACTCATTTTTCGGTGCATTCATCAAATTCGGATTTGCGAAGCCGC
Source organism: Ellobium chinense (assembly GCA_033807755.1). Classification (NCBI taxonomy): domain Eukaryota; kingdom Metazoa; phylum Mollusca; class Gastropoda; order Ellobiida; family Ellobiidae; genus Ellobium; species Ellobium chinense. Next base: position 386,097 of record JAWQUT010000360.1, on the reverse strand, counting down.
GAAACTATTGCCTGGGTGCACATATTGTGCGCGTGCAAAAACTAGATTTAAATCTTATCTGGTCTCCATCAAACCATGCACAACAACAAAATTTTTAAAAAATAGGGAAAAATGCATAAACAGGTTTATTGTACCGAGGCAACCAATTTAATCGTAATCATCAGGAAGGATTTCCATATGTGTGCCATCCCACAACATACTCCTGATTAAAGAGACTAACCTGGGATGGTTTTGATGGAGTTGATATAAAAGAGAAGGGTTTTTTTTTTGTTGTTGTTTTTTTTGANTTGTTGTTGTTTGTGGGGATACACAAAGAAAGAAAAGTGCAGTTTTCAAATCTTACAGTCATGTTTTTCGCATGTTGTAGGATGGCACACATCTGGAAATCCTTCCACCCGGCACATTACAGCAGTTATTAATAAAGTAATCTACTCTAAATGACTAACGTACATACCTTATAAGCAAATATTACGCCGGTAGGTGCAGCTGGTTAGCGCGCGTGCCTAGTTGTCAAGACCCTTGTGTGGTTATCCCTGTGTACTCAGTAGAACACTTCACACTGCCAGTCATACACACACTGACCCGCTGAATCTTGGCGTGCACTCGCCAAACAGCCATGCCGGCCCTCGCTTGTGTGGCTTTAACTCCTTGCTACAGCTGGGATGTAGTCAAGCTAGGCTAACGAAATGATGTGGCGGCAAACCGTTTTAAGTACATACATAAGAAGTCTGTTAAGTACTATAACAACCGAATCAGATACACGAAAGTTATAACAAAATACATCTTTACTTGGACTTTGTTACTTTCACTCGAACACAGATTTAAAAATGGTCTTTCTGTCTGTCTGTCTGTCTGTCTGTCTGTCTGTCTGTCTGTCTGTCTGGCTGGCTGGCTGGCTAGCTGTCTGTCTGGCTGTCTGTCTGGCTGTCTGTCTGTCTGTCTGTCTGGCTGGCTGGCTGTCTGTCTGTCTGTGCAGCCAACCGGCTGTCATGTACAAGTCTGTCTATTTCTGTCTTTCCCAACGTCTCTCTCTCCATCTTTGATCAATCAACCCTCTGACAGATCGTTTTATCATTGGCTCCTTCTCTTCATTTTAAGCTTTTTATTCATCCACATACTAGTTGGGCTATAAACTCCTCTTCTCTCAACTAGACTAGACCTATGTGTTTGGTTTCATTTATTTAGTATGAACACAAACTACATCGTTATACGAAATCGAATTTACCACAAACGATGTACCGCATCAGCTTGCAAGTAACAACAGTCTGTGAATCAGACAGCAAGTGTTTGCACCAAAGCTGGCTTGCGGGCCCACAGCCACCAAGTAAGGGATGTCATGTCAGCTCCGCTTGATAGCAAATTCGTTTGAGCGCAACATATTTATTTTCATAATATGACCTAATACCACATTCTATGCAAATGTCACTAAATAAAGCCCCCTCTCTTTACTTTTAATCGCAACATTTCCCATGCTCTCAAGGATTTAGCACTCAGTGATATCGACTGGAGTATAATCTGTGTTCCAAAATCACGGTGCAAAATACAGAGCCAGTTTACCGACTGACCCTGAAGAGCAGAACGGTGATGTCGTCCCAACTTTTGGCAGCGAGGACATCGTTTTTAAACATGAAATCTATCGCCTTTTAGATTTAAGGCCTTCACAGTGGGTTGCATCGAGAAGTTATCCACCCATTTCCATACTCACCAGATGTCACCAGATAAGTATAATAGTCTATATCAAACAATAACTTTCCATGTAATCAGTGTAACTACTCTGGATTTATTCGCTGGAAGTCAAAGCTTTACCATTCGGAAGGCAAACATACCCACAAGTGGGTCGATTCAGACTGGTGTGCTTCAATATTTCAAATGCTGATACTAGACGTTTCAATTATTTTTATTTACTTGACCTTTCGGATGGACAGTAAACAAGCGAGCTTTACAATTTCTATGTGGTTTCTGTTAAATTCTTTACTCCTGAAATTCGGAGAAAATAGTACTCTGATGTTACGCGTACGATTGAATCCAAATCAGTGGGATGTCCCATAATCACCTCTCTTTTTTAATGCATGCAATGGGATCGATCATTTTCATAGAACAACTTTTGGATGCATTCGATCTATAGGCCCGTGGTTATACGGAACAGTTAGTCTAGATTTAGACCAGGAACAGCGGGTGCGCCGTACAGCTGCGCAAAATGAAAGTGTCTTCTTTATCTTATAAACTGCCCACACCAAAAGTGTTAGCGTTAGCCAAGCGACCCGAGCTTCTCTGCCGTATGTATTATCTTTGCTTTAATATTATTTGTTATTAACTTACTATGTAAAGTGGACTCTACTAATGTTTTGGAGTTTCCTGCGGTTACCGCAGTGCCGTAACAGGTTTAGGTGTATTCAACATAAGCCCAGACCACAACAGTACATAGGCGGACGATACATTGACGGGACATGATTATAAACTATCATGACATACTACATGTTACGCAGTACAGTCTATACAGAACATTTATTTACACAAGTCTCCATTCATTCCCAGCAGTTATTCTTACTTTCATTCATAATAGTATATTTACTCCCCACTGAAATTTATGTAGAACAATTTCTATAAAACTTTGCTTACTTAACTCGGACATTTTTCCTTTTGCAATCAACATATAATTCTTGAACATATTAAGATGTGTATAAAATCCTCTGTTCATAAATGTAAATCTTTCAGATGTCAATAATTTACACTCAAATAGGACATGAAATTCGTCTCCTACACTATTACAACAATGATGTTTTCTAGCTCTATCCCTTCCCACCTTTCCGTTTCTATTGGTAATTTGTGATTACATAAGGATTATGCCTACGGCCATTGGTGTGGACCGTTTATGGTAATAAAGAGGACCCCCTCGCGCCACGCAGCTGCACAAAGTTTTTGGATTCTTTTTATAATCGGACCCTGATTCACTAATCATCGACCCGCTGGTCAAGGGTTGTTGTTTGTCTAAATCGAGCCCCGAAGAGTAGAGACAGAGGCTGGCGGTACAGACAGAAGGTGATGGAATGTTATGTGTACACGGTGGTGTCACGTTACGTGGGCCAACTATAGGATGCAGTTGCTTGTCTGTCTGCCACTCTTTCTTCTTTCTGTTTGTTTTTTGTTATCATCCATCTGTGGTCTGTGGCCAAGGCGGTTTGAAGATGGTCGGAAGTAATGTCAAAATTTTATGAAAGGACTTCGTGACCTTGAAATGAATGTACTCAAAAGTCCCACAAGTTCATTGTATTGTACACATTTATGGTATTCTTTGAATTCCGATTCCAGAAAAGCAGTCCATAATTTCGAGTTTATGGGACGTTTGAGTTCGAGAGTAAACGCGGATAACTAAGATGCGTGATTTGGGACTACTATGTAAGTGTTGTGTTTCTTTTTCAGCTAGGATCTTTTTTTCGCTAACTGCGCTTCACTCGCGAAAATTACTTGTCATTGAAAAAAAGAGTTCCGTTCAAAAACTTTTAAAAGGCTAATTACCACTCGAAAAAAAAATGTTAGGAGGCCTTTGGGAGACAGTAACCCTCAAAGGAATAGCAAATGTTGTTGTGTCTAGCTATAACCCTTCGCTATTTGGGACACTATCCATTATAGTATTATATTATCATTATAGTATTATGTCGCTATTGAAATGAAAAAGGACTGCCAAATATGTTTTCCGGCACGCCTATTTTGTCACTTCAGATTATTCTAGAATTGTGTCTTCAAACCCACATAAGAAAACTGTCATACGGGGTTAGTAAAAATTAGATGGCTCCGAAAAACCATTTCCACCTTCTTGCAAAAATTAGATCTCGCAAACAAAAACATTTATACAGTAGTCCCTAGTTCCGAATCACTCAAATTTAGTATCAAATATCTATTCATTATCAGAATTATTCAGATGTAGGCCTACTAAAATTGCAGTGCTGATGCCTAGGCCTTTTCATACACTAACATTGAAAATATTGTCACTCTCGATGTGATAGGTAAATCTCAGATAATGTCATGAAACTCTACCAGGGTGAGGATGATGATGGTGGTGGTGGTGGTGATGGGAGGGGGATAGTGATACGGCCCTTGCTTAGAGTTTCAGTGTCCTTCATAGCTAAGAAGTGATATCTAACGCTCGTAGATCTATGTGGTTATCGATCGACGGGAGATTTTAAGGAAGCCATTAACAACAAGTGGACGAGATTGGACTGTGGACAGACATGGTCTTTACAATCAGAGCTTGCCCTGTCTGTCTGTCTGTCTGTCTGTCTGTCTGTCTGTCTGTCTGTCTGTCTGTCTGTCTGTCTGTCTGTCTGTCTATCTATCTGTCTGTCTGTCTTGATCGTTCTGTCTGTCTGTCTATATGTATGTATGTATGTATGTATGTATGTATGTATGTATGTATGTATGTATGTATGTATGTATGTATGTATGTCAAATTCGCTCGTTTACATTAAAATTCACTCACTCACTCACTCACTCATTCACTCATGCACTCACTCACTCACTCACTCACTCACTCACTCACTCACTCACTCACTCACTCAGTCTCTCTTACTCACTCTCTTTCTTTCTCTCTCATCCTCCCTCTCCCCTTCGTCCTAACCTCTGTTTCCTCTCTCTATCATATTTCTCTCCTGTTCTCCCTGTTCTCAAAACCTCTTCACTTGTCCATCATCTTCTCTCTCTTCTCCTGACATGATGAACAGCCCTGGCCATTCCTTATACCTTCGTGGTCGTCACAATTTCAAGCACAGCCACGCCTTTGTGTATAATACGATTATGAGCGTCTGGCCCGTACTTCAGAGAGAGAGAGAGAGAGAGGATTTATCTAAACTTTTGAGCGACAGAAGATGACCTGGCCAGTGCTGTTGGCACATGCTGATCTCGGCCTAGGCAAGACTCGGTTTTCTTAGTACTTGCGAAGCCATGTCCGCAGCTACATGAAATTCACGGATTCGAATACGATTCCGATTCCTGGAGTGTCGTGCTGTAAGATGATTCGGTTCCATGTGATGAACCGGTTCCAAAGAATCGCTAATTTAGGACTCCCAGTTACCGAGTCCAGAACCGATTCCCGCCCAAGCCTGATTGACACATAAAGTTAGTACAGTCGACTCTTCTTAATCGTAGATCCTCGAGAGCGCCGCAAAAAGTTGCGAATAAAAGGAGTTGCGATTATCTAATGAGTTCAGATACAAATGTAACATTTTGTTGTGAGAGATGTTGTGATTATGCGAATATTGCGATTATTCTGATTCCAGTTGCCCGGATTTGACTGAAGATAGGCAGTAATAGTTAATGATAGAATAATAATGTATGATAAGAGCCCTCGATTTATCTCGTAGCTAATGAAGAGACTGATAGGAAAATGAGTTAAGGAGTGAAGAACTAGGCTCTCTTGTGATACTGATCAGATAACGATAGATAAAATCATTCCTCTTCTCATTGAAGATTCTGGTGATGATCACGATGATAAAGACTAACTATGGTCAGGAGGATGATGACGACGACAATGATGATATTGATGAGTTCTGGCAGATGAATACATCATCCGAAACAATTAAGAAGTTCTCATATAATTTTCACAACACTTTGATTAGAGTTCATTCTATAAGTAACCGGGTAGAAAGCCATATGCTGTTCTATTTTTATCATTAGTAGTGAGGAATGTGAGCCCAGTTTGATAATTTTTCTTAGCTGTTACACATAATCTTAGAAAGTGTGCCATAGCGATTTCACCAAATCAATTTTGAGGAGAGAGGCCGAAAAAAAAACCAAAAAAACCCAACAACTAACAGTAGAAAATGTTCTATCTCTGTTGGGAATTGAACCCAGGGTCTCTCAGCTTGCAAGTCTGAAAGTGCTACCACCACACCACAAGGACACTTACTTCACAGCAGTTTAAACCTTGAATACCTATTGTCTGAATACTGTTTCCTAACTAACTCGTAACCCTTACACATCTCTCAACTGCTCACTTACACTGGAGTTGAAATTACAACAGAAGCCTCAAATTACTTGTTCACAACTGAGGATGATGACGACGATAATGATAATGACAATGACTTCACAACTCTCCTTTCCCTTATCAGTTTAGTCTTAGATTGTTCACCTTGACGAAGAACGTTTTATTTGGTGCTAGGCTTGTCTAACGCATCAACGATGGGATCTCTTATCATCGTAAGAATTTCATTAGTGCATCGGTGCTGAATGTACCTTTAGAAGCGTTCAACAATGCAGAGTTAATGTAATTCTTACGATGGTAAGAGATCTCATCGTTAATGCTCAAACTCTCACGTATTATTCTTCTGTGGCTTCTGCGGGACGTTCCTGATGTCACAAAATTTGGGTTTGCACATAATAATGGTATCTCTGCAGAGAAAGGGGAGGAAACTATGTTTAAGTATCACGACCGTATTGATTTTCTTGACTGTGAATATTCTTAGATTTCGCACCTGTCTTGTGAGTTACACATCTTGTAGTAATGATAAAGGCACCTGCGGGAGTCTCGTTATAACAGAATAAACAAATGCTAAGCTTCAGGTATGAAAATGTCGGCAGTGTTTGGCACAAGAGTATGCAATTTCCAGTATTTCCTATTCAGTCAGAAAATTGGCCATGAGAAGGGGAGAAAGGATTGGATTTGAATTTTAAAGGTGTAGACAGACACACATAATTTTGTGGACTCAGATTTGGTGGGAATTTGCTATTCAGGTACAAACTGTCTTTTGTTGCTAGATGGGTATGGTTACTCGTTATAACAGAACAAACAAATGCGAAGTTTCAGGTATGAAGATGCCAAAAGTGTTTGGCGCAAGAGTATGCACTTTTCAGTAGTTCCTAATAAACCAGAAACTTGGCCATGGAAAGGGCAGAAAGGGTTGGATTTGAATTTTAAAGGCGTAGATAGACACACATAATTTTGTAGACCCAGAATTGATGGGAATTTGCTGTTCAGATATAAATCGTATCTTGATGCTAAATGGGTACAGATACCCTATTTACTATGTGAAAAGGCCTAAAATATGAATATTAGGTAGCCTGATTTGCTGCCAAAATTCACAAAATCTAATCGGTCTTGGAGCATTATTCTCAACAATTTGAAAGGAAGAGTTAAACAATTTGTGTGGAAATTATTTTGGCATGGGACCCCTTGATAAGTTAACGATGGGTGTGAAAGCTTATATATTATTATATAGCCAACAGTAGATAAATACTGGCATCTTTATACTTTTACATAATAACAATAAAACTTTTTTGGACATTTCGACAGATGTATGCTTCCTTCAGGAACACCAATGAACAACAAAAAAAATTGGTATTTTCTTCAGTTACGTTTCTTTATCTGCCGTTTTTGTTGAGTATGAACAGCTGGAACCTGTACCACGGTCATGGGTGAAAACTAGGCTCACACATGGAAATAGTAGTAGGCAGTAGGTATTTAGCCCTTGAATTGCTGGCAATTTAGCCATTCTGTTGTGTAGTGGTAGCACGTTCAGATTTGCAGGCTGAGAGACCTTGGGTTGGCTTCCCGGTAGGCACAGGAAATTTTCTAGTGTCCGGCTTTATCGGCCTTGCTTCTCAAAAATTGATCGTGCACAGTAATTATACAGAAAAAAAAAATCTCAGGGGACACATTTCCCTAGATAATGTGTAACAGCTAAAATATCGAGTTGGGCTCGCATTTCTCCTCGTTTACACGACAAAGACCATCTCTAGCGAAAAGTCCGATGTGATGTACTATTATTTTGGAAAACTTAGCATCTGTTTGTCATGATACATTCCATTTCCCAGATTTACGGCTGTTTTCCTAGTCAGAGCAATCTCATATGTGCGCCAAGGTCACTATGAGGATTCAGGAAATTCTTGAGTTACGTCGTTTTCTCTCTGAACCGCAGCACCCATTGCTGACTTCTGACCCTGAAGAATTTGTGCTATGTTTAGCAGCCAAACATTCTTGTATGTGACCCCGCTTGGTTAGAGAGCGTGAGGAATGTGGACATTATGTGGGTACTCACTCACCACTGTAAATACTTGCACGGTCGGCAGGTGAGCTCGCCCGCATGCTCGGACGGTGCCGTTGATGTGCAGAGAGGACTTGCATGAAGGGCGTATCTCGCTGTTACGACGGTATATATAATTATATCGGACATGTATCTCATCTGTGTCTGATTGCATTATAAATACCCTGAATATTCTCTAGAAAGGAAATATTAACTGATTTCCTATGCGTTGCTTATAAAGCCAGGCGGATATGTACGCACGCAAGCACGCACGTGCGTAAGCATGCACTCACTCACTCACTCACTCACTCACTCACTCACTCACTCACTCACTCACTCATTCACTCGAGGGAAGTCCAGGCAAAAGGATGGCATTCATGCTATTATGAGTTATTAAGAGCAAATACATGTAGGCTACACGTTGTTGTTGTTGTTGTTGTTGTGGTCGTCGTCGTCGTCGTCGTCGTTGTTGTTGTTGTTAAGAAACGCATGTAAGTCCGACCATTGGAAAACGAATGCTTTAACTCCCAAGAATCGGTCAGACCTTGATATGATACAGTTTAATTTTGATGTTGTGATACCATTTAGTAAAATATCCAGTCTCAGCCGTTTGCATTCAGTTCTTCAAAAGAGATTCCCGTGATCAATACAAAGATTGAAGAGAGAACCTTATACTGTAGTTTTGGTTCGTACTAGCTTCAGAAGCCTTGCTAGGACTACTAGGAGCCAAAGTATGACTTTCTTGGATTTACCTAGGGGAATGTAATCTCCTTTTATTCCCGACATCCAACATTTATGGTTAGTTCCCTTGTGAAAATGCATTCTCCAAGGACCCTTTTCGTCTTACTTCGTTTTTATTCATTGATAACGGGGACATAATGATAAGGACGGTAAGTTTGTGAGCGAGTCAAATGAAAACACTGATATTTGTTGAGATGTCGTACTGGATCCAGGAGACCATGTTCCACTTTCCTTTTTGGGATGAGAATGACAATGAACGATGATGGCTTTTAACTTCTTTGTAGAGGATAGGAAGAACAAAATTAAAAGTCTGAGCTGATAGTGGTTGGTTAGTTGTCTTGGCTTTATAAGGGCAAGGCGGCTTGAGTCGCCGACTGCTTGGCTGATATCATGTATTGTTTCGAAGCATATGTTGCATCTAAATAAAGTTTCTTGTATCTTGAATTGTGTTGAGTCTAAACACCGTGTGATAACATGTAATTTTTGTTCTTTCTCTCCATCTTTAGATTTCTTTCGAGTCATCCTTTCTAAATTTCTTTGCTATTTGCTTTTAGTCTCTTTGGTTCACATCTTGTTTATTATATGAACTGGTCTGTTGGCCTTTCAATAAACAAATCTGAACCTATTTATTCAGTAATTCAAGGGTTGTAGGATACCACAGCTGCCTCCACTTGCACCTATAAGAGATATATCTGCATGTCAGAAAAAGAGCGAAGAGGGGTGAATATTTCCATACAAAACAAATAACAGCCGTGTATTTCCATTTGAGAAATAGCCGTAGAACATTGACAGCTGATAGTGACACACGAGAAAATGTTGAAAATTGATAAAGAAAATTGTTATGTGCATTTCGTAACTTTTTCCTCGTCGAAAACTTCTTAAACATCATAATGGTGTACTGAAAGGCGATAACCAAACTATGTATTTACATTTCTCCGGAATGAAGTGCAGTGCAATGCATTTACAGCAGAACCTCAGTAACAAGTATTATTAGGGAATACTTAGTATCGAGCTCTACCTGAATTATGAAATGATAAACTGGTACTAAATCCATGAATGTGAAATTCAGATGGTAATCAAGTATGCTCATTAAAAGGAGTACTGTGTTCATCTGCCTAATTGTGTGTTATCCTCTCTGTGTCATACACTTTTGAGGCATGGCTTATGACAGGCGGAAGCATGGTGAACAGTAATACATTCGACTCAGCTTATTGGAATCCGGATAATCACAACCTCCATTTAATTGCAACATTTTCCACATATCAGAATGTTATATTTTGATGTGAAATTTACTGGATAATTGCAACTCCTTTTAATCACAACTTTTTCTGTGGTCCCGAGGAGTTGCGATTATGCAATCCTGGCTGCAGGATGATCATTGAAGTGTATGTCTGGACGAATCAAAACTAGAATGTATTGTGTTTACGGTAGCATCTACATATTTTTGATTTGCTAAATTGTAGAAAAGTTCGGGAAAGCAGATTATCTGAATAAAAGATGACAATAACCATTACGCTGATTAGTAATTTTTTTTTGCACTGTTTTATTGATCAGCTATTTACAGTGTATTATCATTCATAAATCAGGCTATCTTCTTTCATCATGTCTGCCACACTATGTAAAAATATGTAAAGTATGTAAAGGTCAACATAAATCTAAATAACAAAGACTGACCAATATAGCCGTAAAGTAGGACAGTTCCAACATCAGGTCATACAAGGAAGAACAATAACTCTAGTTGACGGTAATAATCTTTTGCTGTCCCTTTTCAGCCACTTCTTGCTGTCTCATTGTTCGAAGAGTTCTACCAAGGGCGTTTACTGAGGCTTCCTGTGACACTTTCGACCACCGTTCCAGACTCCTGTATGTGGTGCCTCGGCTCCTGACGTCAGCACCCTGGGTTCCTGGATCAGCTCCTGAAAACATAAAATTTAAAATCAAGAAGATTTCATTTACTCAGAAATTTAAGATACACAGGCTCGGTTTAATCGCAACTTCCACAATACATTTCGGATAACAGAATACATGCACTATATGCTGATTAATGTACGTGGTCGTTGGTGGTTGAGTTCAAACGTAGGTAAACACGGTAAATGAAGCTCCATGCAAATGAAACAAAACCTTGATAAAATTCAAGAGATTTCCATAGACGTTCACGATACAACAGTGGCATCTTTAGCATTTGTACAGGTGTGTCTGCGAATGTCTAACTGAAGAACACTTTTTTTTTCCAAAAGTCATTTTGTGCACCTTGAAAGTCTCTTAAATTAAGGAAACAATTGTAAAGGTAATTGTTCTTCACACATGTGTCTTTATCTGCTTTAAGGTGGTGTAACTCAAAAGAACCCAGACTTTTATAGCTCATGTCTCCTTTGAACGAATTGATGCAGAAGTGCATATCTGAATGTATCATCTGTAAATGTAACTCTAAATCTGTAAATCTATTGTAAGTGAAAGAGTACTTCGAAAATCATTTAGTTTTCCTTATTGAACAGCTCCAGATATTGTTGCGTATCCTTACGTAAGCTTGCTATATCAACAGTTTTCAGAGGAGGAAGGCTGACAGATTAATACTTCTCCAGGCACGTTACCTGGTATGTCTTGTAGGCGGGTGGGGCTGGCCTCTCGACGAGGTGACTTCACAGGTGGCCAGTCACTTCCTATGTCCGCCGCTGCCACGCGACACGCCTCTTCAAGATATTCTGGGAGTTTCAGAAAAAATATGGCTATCAGTGTCTAATCAGAGTTACTTTTATTAAAAGACCCAGTGGAAACGCATCCGATGAAATACAGGATAAAATGTGGGGGCCGCTTTGAAATAACAGAAGGAGAAATACAAACTGTGAGGATGAGAATGAACCTACCTAAGATGACACAATTACATTTACATTTTGTTTTATTTCGTATCGGTCATACTTTTTAATTGTCTTCCATTCCTGGTGATTAGGTCATAGACTTCAGTAAGTCATATCCCTTTATGCAAAGGAAATATTATGTCCATAGCCTCAATGGCAAGCTGCGTAAGGCCCTGAGGGCTAATTCTACAGCATTTTTAAACATCAGAATACTATATTTTCTATTGTAAATATCTACTCAAGATTTAGTCTACCTGGCACATCGAATTTTCTTCCTGGTGTGTATCCTTCTGCGTATATGACTTTGATCGTTTGGGGGTCAAGCTTGATGGCTCGAATCCGGGCCAAAGCCATGACCTTCTCCCCCAGAATCCTCCTCTCCTCGTCAAGGTCACGGACATCCTGCGAAGCGTCATGGGCGTCGTCTTCTATTTCACTCTCCAGCTTGGAATTTTTCTCGCACAGAACCTGAGACATAAGAAACTCTGTCAGAGGCGTTAATTTGACAAAATACCTCATCATTTATCATGAAGCCAGTCTAATATTTCATCATTTACTTTTCGGTCATTGTCTTCCTTGTTTAGTTGCCAGTGTCAAGGAAAACATTAAATTTTCTTGAACGGTACTGTGAGATATCATGAGTTAAATTTAACATGTTTGTTGTTGTGTGATTGTATGTTATTATCGGTGGAATCATCCAAGCACTACGAGATAATTTCCTGGTCTGAAATTTATTAGTCATCTGAACTCCAACATATTAGAAGAAGGTTTGAACAAATACAATGAATGAACAGACGGAGGAGTGCTAGTAAAACAAAGGGGTGATAGAGGATACGATAATACAAACTGCATTGCAATGTTTCTTAACGTCCAGAAATACCTATCAACTTCTAACATCGTTAAATGTGACTTTTTGTAAGTACAGTCAGAGACCGTGTATCATATTGTTAACAGAGGGTCTGGGGTATAGCATACAACATTAAACAAATCAGAGTTTGAAATCAAACCTGTAATTTGTGGAATTCTTTTTGCGCTGCCAGTCTCTCCATCTTGACATTTCGCAAGTCTGACTTCAGGTTCCCCATCTTCTTCTCAAGCCTGAAATAATAAGGTTTTAATTTACTCTGAACAAATAACAGTAGAGAAATAAGGATTGAAAGTCTCTTAGTAAAAAGAATACCTGCTCACGCTACTTGATATTATTATTTCCTTGGCAGATCAGATTGATTGTAGTAGCCCCATCCCACTTTCCAGGGACTGAACACAAGCATTAAGTAAACAGTTTTCTCAGCCTCCAGTCAAGTATCCATTTGACAGACCAGTGGACTGAGGAAAATGTGGATGAAACCATTCCTTATGTAATATATAAAAGTGAAAATTCCTTGCTTGATTTGTTTGTCCGGTATAGAAATTTACACGGCTTAATGTTTGAGTCTCAAATTTGACAAGACACCCTGAAACGGCGAAGAAAGATTGCTGAATGAGAGTATGCCGTCAAGTGACGGTCGATAACAAGAGGCAGGGCTTGCTGACAAGTCACGCTTGTCACATGCCAGTCCAACGGCGCATAACACTGCTACCCAGAGTTGCCAAGCTGGCATTATGAGGCCAAATTCCTTGATGTGTCAATAATTTTGCTATTCAAGACTGTAGATGTGGCATGAGTTTCATTACCCGCTCTCCCTATCCGGGCAGCGCCAGAGCACACCTCAGCAAGTTGTGAATATTATGTACGAGTTCGTTAACTTGAAAAGAACATAAAAAATGTACACCTTTCACAATGTCATAGTGAATATAGGTTATGCAGTGCCATCATTGTCATTCATATTGGTACCCAACAGCGATGCGGACCTACTTGGCTATCTCTCCGCTGAGTGTTCCAGAGGATTTCATGAGTCTTGCCCGGGCACTTTTAGAATGTTCCTCGTTCTTGTAGAGTTGCACTAATGTTGTGTCTAGATCGCCTTTCTTACTTTTCAGTGTTGTTGCGAGCTGAGGAAGATAGTTTCTTATTATATATTATAAGCTGCTATTATAAGGAAAAACTAGAGTAATGTTTGTTCAGTGTCTTGAGTATTCCTAGGAAAGGCCATAAGGCCGGAAATTTGAATAAAGAAAAGATAAGGTATACGAGTATTTGTTCTGCGAAGTTTCTTGTTTATATGGATTTCAAGCAATCAAATGCTATTCAAGCTATTTCTGTGGGGAGGGAAGCGAGAGGAAAGCTAAAACTGGATGGAGAAACCTTTCTTGTCACCATCCATCCATCCATCCATCCATCCATCCATCCATCCATCCATCCATCCATCCGTCCATCCATCCAGCGGGCCATTCTGTCTGTCTGCAAATCGGCTTTTTTGTAGCCAGTATTTCATCCATTCAGTGTGTCTGTATGTTTGACTGCTTATCTTCCTGTCTCACTCGCCTGCCCACCTCTCTGACCACCCTTTTCCCTCTTCCTCTGTTGCATAAAAAAGTAACGCCGCTACGAGTACTCGTTACAGTTTTCGAGTAACAATTACTTCCTCGTTACATGCTTCATCTTAAGTAACGAAAAAATACTCGTTACCGAATTTTTGTGTAACAATTACAAAATTACCCCTTACTTTTTTCGTTATTTTTGTGTGCATGTGTGTTTATATGTGTATCTCGCGCTAGCTTGAAGGCCCGAATTGGATTTTCGGGGAGAACAAAAAAAAAAAAAAAANGCAAGCCGATGTCGGACGCAAGCTCCTTCGTCTGACCACGTGTACCTGTGCAAAACTAAACGGTCATGAAGATCGTGGTGTCCACGTAGCGGTTCCTCTGATCCTCCATTGTTCGCTGCGTAAACATCGCCACGTCATAATTATGTAAACAATCGAGATATGCGCAACCTGCTATCGCATTGGTTACCGGCGATCATTTTTCAACTGTGTTTTTGCTTGAAATTGAGATGTAAAGGAGCTAGTGGTGGAGCGTAGTAATCTGGCTCCGACCCGAGGNCTCTGATCCTCCATTGTTCGCTGCGTAAACATCGTCACGTCATAATTATGTAAACAATCGAGATATGCGCAACCTGCTATCGCATTGGTTACCGGCGATCATTTTTCAACTGTGTTTTTGCTTGAAATTGAGATGAAAAGGAGCTAGAGGTGGAGCGTAGTAGTCTGGCCCCGACCCGCAAGGAGGAAGTTCGTGGGGGAAGGGGTGAAGTGGACGGACGTAGGATACTAGGATCAGGCTTCACTTTCGCGCCACCCAGTCGCAGGCGGGAGGGGGGTGCAGGGGGGAGGGATGANAGGGATGAAGGGAGACAGGTTGTGTCGTGTCGGGCTGCCCGCGGTGTAAGGGAGGGAGGTGTGAGAGGGGTGACCTTACCTGCGTTTACTCGGGAGGAGGTGGGGCAGGACTGCGTAAGATGGCTGTGGAATTTGAACACATAACTAAACCGCAAAATGTTTTAAATTTTTAATCAATCATCTGTGAGGATTGAAGAACATTAATGAAACCGTCACGTGCAAGCCAGAATACCCCGGTGTCAGGCTTTATGTCTTCGTTTTACAAATACAACTTACTTATTAAGAGGATGCCATCTGCACTCATTACAGAGATGGCATCACCCGCACTGCGTTACGAGTCATAAGCGAATCCGCCATCCAGTGTCGTGATTCTCTCTTACTGTCACCAATCCCGTCCAGCTAAGCGTTAAAGTGTACAGGTGTAAACCTTCCGCTTTATTAAAATGAACTATATTATTTAAGACCTCATATAGAATCTAGTGGCTATATTCTTTTCATTCAAACTAGTACAAGTGGAAATTCCAGAAACATATTCCCTCCCCTCGGGCCTGAATTCGGTTTCGGATATATCGAATCTTAGTTATGGAATCGAATCCGATTCGAAGCTTATAGGATCGAATCTGCCAAACCCTAAAACTCAGCCTTTCAAAAAATTAGGCACCATGTCGGAAAGTGTTTATATTTGAAAGAGATTTGTACAAATATTTGGGTGCTCACCTCCCTTTTTCTTCATATTAATAAAAAAAGTACGGCATTAGAAGTTTTTTAACGTCTTTGGGGAAAAAATGCCCAAAATCAAAGAAATATTGAAGAATAACACCAGTGGCGGCTCCTAATTAAGTGCAGTCCGTGCAGTGCCGGGTAGAAAGTTAGCTAGGGAAATAAAGCAACTGGTTAAAAAAAGATACAATGACAGAACCGTAAGCAGATGATATCTTTATTGTGCTTTGTTGCATGTATTCAGATTGCCTTTCAACGTTTGTACTATGTTCACTGAACAGTCATGTGCGCCCTCGTTGGCCCTCTCATATGACAGACTTCGTTTTCAATCCATCTCGTCTCCAGTGGCTGTATGCATAATCCATAAGTTAATTAACGTATTTTGTTAACCACGGTGAATACTACTAATGTTTTAGGAGTTTCCTGTGGTTACCACATTGTGTTTAACGAACGTATGGATTATGCATACGGCCACAGGTGAGGAGATGAAGTTACACGAGTAGTTTTGGGGTCGAGAGCCGCCACTGAATAACACTAGTAGTTTACAGGGCCTCAAGAAGAAAAAACCGTAGGTGCCGATGACTAGAATGACCGCTTAAGGTTTGTGACACCTATTAGAGATGCAAATTACTCACTGTATACAACCCAATTAATCCGTAGAAAATGACCTGGGATCTAAATAAAGCATCCAATTTTAAAGTTGCAGGTACAAATTGAGCCTTCTAGATAAAATAATAAAATGTGTAGGCCTATGTAATCACACGCAGTCAAATCCAGCCAAATGAAAAATTGGGGACCAAATCAGAATTTGAGGTGACCTTTTTCAAAAGACATTTATGAAAAATTTTGGGCGTTGACCCCCATTTTTCTTCCCGTTAAAAGATCGGGCAAAAGAAGTACTTTAACCTCCATGGAAAAAATTCCCGAAATCACAGTGGTATATGTAAAATAACACAAAATGTTAATAGGGCCAAAAGAAGAAAAAAAACAATAGGCGTCAAAGACCTTAACGGTCGAAGGGAAGCAACCAGTGAAAAGAAAATCGTGAGCTAATACAGCCAGGAATTGTCTCCCATCCATTTCAGTCTATAAATTTCACGATTATGTCCCTTTGACTATAAATTTTGCAACACTTTATCTTCTCTCTCTCTTTCTCTCTCTCTCTCTCACACACACACACACACACACACACACACACACACACACACACACACAGACGCACACAGACAGGCAGATATACACACACACACACATTATACACACATACACACACACACACATACTTCATCATTCTTTCTCTCTCCCTCTCTCTTTCTGTGACTGTCTCTCTCCCATTCTCTGTTTTTCTCTTTCTTTTTCTCTCCCTTCTCTCTCTCCCTCGTTCTTTCTTTCTTCCTCCCTCTCGTTCTTGTTCACTCTCTCTCTCTCTCTCTCTCTCTCTCTCTCTCTCTCTCTCTCTTTAATACACACACACACACCTGCACACACTTAGTATTTTTCTCATCCTCTTTCCTGGTTATGGTGGTGGTGGTTGTGGTGGTGGTGGTGGTGATCTGCTGCTGCTGCTGATGATGATGATGATGATAATGTTGATGATGGTATTGATGCTGCTGCTACTGCCGCTGGTGATGATGATGGCGATGATGATAATGATGATGATGATCTAATAGTAATGATATTCTCAAAAAAAAAACCAAAAAAAAACAGAACGTTGAACACACAAATAATAATTTAAAAAACAATCCAAACAAGACAGGGGCAGAAAACGGTGGAAGGGAAATAACCAATAAAATGATAACTGTAAGCTAGTGCTTCCATGATTTGTCTCCTATTTAATATGATCTTTAATTTTCACGATTATAGCCTTTGGACCATAAATTTTGCACTAATTCACCCCCCTCTCTTTCTCTTTCTCTCTCTCTCTCTCAGTGTCTCTGTCTCTCTCTCTGTCTCTCTCTCTGTCTCTCTGTCTCTCTCTCTCTCTCTCTCTCTCTCTCTCTCTCTTTCTCTCTCTCTCTCTCTTTCTCCTATTTTTAAGTTTATGTCCTTAGGATTACACGGAATTTCGTTATTGCAAAATTATAGGCAATAGGACCGACTTCTCAACCACCTTATTTGTGCGTCTGTCTGCGTGTGCCTGCATGCATGTGTGTGCGCGTGTGTGCCCGTGTCCGTTTGTGTGTGTGTGTGTGTGTGTGTGTGTGTGTGTGTGTGTGTGTGTGTGT
>JAWQUT010000360.1:349000-367861 GCA_033807755.1 Ellobium chinense | reverse complement strand
TTCAAAAAAAAAAAAAAAAAACACAACGTCGTAAAGTAAAAAATGAAAGTAGTAATAAATGGGAGACAAATGACAGATGCACTAATTCACGATCGTCATTTCACTGGTTGTTTCCCTTCGACTGTTTGCTGCACCTAGCCTAACTCGTGTGGAATTTTTTTTGATTGTTCCCACTGACACCACCATTGTATCGTCGTTACTAGTTCCCTCTGAGAGTATCACCACGACTATATCAGCAATGGCAACAGCAACAGAGACAGCACCAGCACACAGTATAACCACCACCACAACCACCATCACCACCTACGATCACTACTACCCTTATCACCACTACCACCACCACCATTACCACCTTAACACCTACTATTACGTCAGCCAGCACATCATCATCATAACCTTTATCATACAGATAACGGACGCGCACGCAAGAGCTCACGCACTCACACACAGGCACGCATGCACGCACGCAAACGTACACACATTCGCGCGCTCACATGTAAAATACGCACACGTGTGCACACGCACATACGTGCAGAACACACATGCACATGTAAGCTTGCACGCACGCGCCTGCGTGCAGACACATACAATATTAGTGGTTGAGGTCTACCCCATTACCAATGACTTGGTTGAAACGAACTTCCGTGTGATCATAGGAACACAATCAAGAAAATGAGAAGGAGAGTGAAAGACACAAATAGGCAGGCAGGCAGGCAGGCAGGCAGGCAGGCAGGCAGGTAGACAGACAGACAGACAGACAGACAGACAGACAGACAGACAGACAGACAGACAGACAGACAGAGGAAGGATGAATTGGTGTAAAATTTGTGGTCAAAGGAACATAATCGTTAAAAATGACGGTCGTAATAAATGGGAGACAAATCATGGATGCACTAGCTATGGTTGTTATTTCATTGGTTGCTCCCCTTTGACCTTAGCCTATCTATGACACCTATTGTTTATTCTTCTTTTGGCCCTATTAACATTTTGCGTTATTCTAAATATACCACTGTGATTTGGGGAAATTTCCTTCATGGAGGTTAAAGTACTTCTTTTGCCCGATCTTTTAACGGGAAGAAAAAGGGGGGTCAACGCCCAAAATTTTTCACAAATGTCTTTTGAAAAAGATAACCTCAAATTCTGATTTGGTCCCCAATTTTTCATTTGGCTGGTTTTGACCGCGTGCCAATACATAGGTCTACACATTTTATTTTTTTATTTAGAAGACTCAAATTGTACCTGAAACTTTAAAATTGGATGCTTTATTTAGATCACAGGTCATTTTACACATTTCTACACCCTA
This sequence comes from Ellobium chinense, assembly GCA_033807755.1. Taxonomy (NCBI): domain Eukaryota; kingdom Metazoa; phylum Mollusca; class Gastropoda; order Ellobiida; family Ellobiidae; genus Ellobium; species Ellobium chinense. Next base: position 366,558 of record JAWQUT010000360.1, on the reverse strand, counting down.
ACACTGGCTAGCAGGGCCCCAAAAAAGGGGGATTTTATATATTAGCGGATTAATTGGGTTGTACACAATCAGTGATTTGCCCATCTAATAGGTGTCACAAACCTTAGCTAGTCCTGTTTTGCTTAAAGCTTTTTTTTTCTCTTATTCCATTGTTTATGTTGACTGTCATCAGTTATCAGCAGCAGCACCTGCACCACCACCATCACCAGCACCACTACCACCACCACCATCACCAGCACCACTACCACCACCACTATCATCACTACAAGCACCACCACTATAACTTTATTAACCCAAACTCGACGACCAATACATCACCTTCCTAACCTTTATATACACTATCCTACATAAAGAAAATTTAAAAAGGAGAGAAAGAGAGAGAGAAATGATTTGGTGAAAAATGTACGGTGGATGGTACATAATCGTGTAAAATTAAGGTCGTGATATATGGGAGACAAATCATGGATGCACTAGCTCACGATTGTCATTTCGTTAGTTGTTTCCCTTCGATCGATAGCCGCTCCTGTCTTGCTTAGGGTTGTTTTTTTTTTATTTATTCGATTTTTCCATTTACCACTATGAATGCTTCGTCGTTGCTATTTCTTTAAGAGTATATCACCACCGTTACAGCAGTAATAATAATCTAGCGCCGACCCGTAAAGAGGAAGTTGGTGGAGGAAGGGGTGAAGGGCTCAGACATAGGATACTACTAAGATCAGGCCTTACTTTCGCGCCACCCAGTCGCAGGCGGGTGGGATGAAGGGNGGGGGGGGGGGGGGGGGGGGGGGCAGGTTGTGTCGTGTCTGGCCGCCCGCGACGTAAGGAAGGGGGATAAGAGGGGCGACCTTATCTGCGTTTAGACGAGAGGAGGTGGAGCAAGACTGAGTAGGATGGCTGTGGAATTTGAACACAGACACCTGACCGCAAAATGTTGTAAGTTTTTTAGCAATCATATGTGAGGATTGAGGAAAGTTAATGTAACTGTCACTGCAAGCCAGAAAACACCGGTGTCAGGCTTTATCTCTTTGTTTTACAAATACAACTTACTTATTAAGAGGATACGGTCGGCCGGTTGCTAACGCACTTGGCCTGCACTCATTAAAGAGATGTCATCACCCCCATTGCGTCACGTGATAAGTGAATCCGCCATCCAGTGTCGTGGTTCTCTCCACCAATCCTGTCACTGTCAAGCTAAGTGTGATATTGGCCAGATCGACACATGCGAGTAGCGTCGAATTGCATGTTTTATGATTACATGCTATCTCCAGTCTGTTGTGACAGGGTCAATTTCGTAAGGAAAATACCTTATGCCTAGTGGGACCATTCAAGTTTATAGTTCATAGCGAGGTTATACTTTTTAAATATACTTTGTAATTTGGGATCAAGGTTTATTTTGAAAGGTAAAGAAGGGAATATTTGATGCATTAGGAGTGTATAATTAGTATGGAGGTACGCGTAGCATTCCGATAGTTGATATCGAAGTCTTTTTGTGTTTGGGCAAAACTTTTCCTGGATGCTGTAGTTTATCTAACTGAAGATGAATGAATGACTGAACGGAAAGAAGGAGGAAAGCAGGGAAGGAAGGACGGCGGGAATATATAAGACAATATGACATTGTCATAAAAGAGAAAGAGGGGAGGGACTGAAGGAATTGTAACAGTTACTTTGCTTTCAAAAAAGTAAAGTAATTGTAACAATTACTCATTTTTCAGAAAAGTAAAGTAATTGTAACAGTTACTTTTAAAAGTAACTTTTAACAACCCTGATAATAAATACCTTGGATGAGTTTTCCAGCATTGAAAACTCCCTCTTCCTGCATTGCCTTCTTTCATCTCTGGCCCTATTCAGTTTCTCCTTCAGTGTTTTTGAATGATGTCGTGACCTTGTGACCTTGCTCTGTATCCCCCCTGCCGCCAGTTTGTGCCGCCTCGCCAAGTTGTCAATGTTCATCTTCTCCCGCTTCAGCGCAGACATGTCGTCTTGCAGTCGCCTGAGGAAATGGGAGTAATGCCGAGTCAAGGTCGGGTTAAGGGCAGAAGAGTAAAGTAATCATAGATCTAATGTGTTAAGCTGCTTCATGAATTATATTGTTTTGGAAATATGAAATAAGGCGCTGATTTAGAGATTCTATCAGGTCTTTGACACTTTCAGTATCGCCTATTCCAAGGCAAAAGTGACGGCGTCCCTTGCTTGAAGTTGTAGGGCATCAATCTGATAATTATCTCCATTAATTTCGTTTTAAATTTTTCGAACCTCTTCTCGCTTCAAAATATAGCAAAGCCGGTCATTCCAAAAATCTCCTGGCAGGTGACTTTCAATGAACCGATGAAAATGTTGAAAGTTCAGTAGAATGTATTACTTCAGATTGCCTTTTAAATACCTTTTATAATGTGGCTGCACAAGGCGACGGCTGATTTTATTCTTTTCCCTGTTCATTTTTTTAAAGTAAATCAGGTAAAAGAGCAGCTTTATTGATATTTGTTTTGGCGTGACACCAGCATGAGTTAAGCGACCAAAATTGTCTGCATAATGACAGTTTGGCCACATTTTGTGTAACTCACAGAATGAAAAAAAAAGAAGTAATACCCACAAATTCATATTTCCTTACTCAAAAGCTCTTAATTCTACAGATAATTCATCCAAATTTTATAGTCACGGCTATATTACTTCCGTTTTTGTGTGTGTGTATTTGTGTGTGTGTGTGTGTGTGTGTGTGTGTGTGTGTGTGTGTGCGTGCGTGCGTGCGTGCGTGCGTGCGTGCGTGCGTGCGTGCGTGCGTGCGTGCGTGCGTGCGTGCGTGCGTGCGTGCGTGCGTGCGTGCGTGCGTGCGTGCGTGCGTGCGTGCGTGCGTGAGAGAGAGAGAGAGAGAGAGAGAGAGAGAGAGCATTTTCGAAAGGTTATGAAATTCGGATCCTGAATAGTTTTGCGGGGATAAATATAAATCCAAAGACAGTTGGAAAGTAAAGGGTATGAGGCTGTCAGCTTATGTCTTTAAATTTGTCTGGTCCATCTCTCACCTGACATAGGCTTCATCAGCTGTGATCCAGTCCTTGATGGCGTTGAATACCCGCGGGAAAACATCCAGTGAAAGGCCCATATAGTGAACCACGCGGGGATAGTTCTGGAGGAAGAACTCAAAAGTCACTGTGCTCTCTTTGATGTTCCTCATTATGTCATCTGCGACAGAGGTAAATCTAGTTATAAGTGGGCACCTGAAGATCACTTCTGAGTATCATGACTGGAAGGGTGGTGAAACCTCATGTATAAATGTCCATATTCAGGCGCGAGTTTGTCGATTGTTATAAGAAGGACAGATATGGGGTGGGTCTCTGACCCATGCCTGCCATGAACAGAGCTAGGCGAAAAAACCAAAACAGACAAAAACTAAGTACTGTACCTGGGAGGCAGAAAGAACCAACCTGCAAGCTGTACGGTTTTGAGATTTTTGGCATACCAGTGAATCAGGGCGATATAAAGTATAATAAACAAAGTTATCCACTAAACCAAAATAAAATTATGGGCAAATTGATTTTCAAATCTTCCAAGCCTTTATGGCAGTTTTTCATCAAATTGATGAATTGGTTCACTGTCGATCTCAGGTACTCATATCTTCAAAATGACCCTTTTTAGTCTTCTTATCCTTTCTTTGCATTGAATCAGATGTATGTCGGAAAGTGCAGACCCTTTCTATTACCGATATCCTTACCATTTTCACTAATTTTATTTCTCTGTCTTCCTTTTCTCTCTTTTTCTCTCTCTCTCTGTCTCTCTCTCTGTCTCTCTCTGTCTCTCTCTGTCTCTCTCTCTCTTTCTCTCTCTCTCTCTCTCTCTCTCTCTCTCTCTCTCTCTCTCTCTCTCTTTCTCTCCCCATGAAAAAGGCACACAGCACAGAACATTTCACACTTCACTTCATCAGTAACCTTGCCATGATTCATACTGATTTCAGTATGTTCTGATCGCTTGCTTCAGCCTGTGTCTGTCTCTTTCCTTGCTTGACCCTGTACATTTTACATTGTATAATATACCATACAAGCTGTAAACTATGAAGTCACAGGTGTGTCTTATTCCTATATTTCTCACCTAACAGTGTAAATGCCTCCTTGATCTGTCCCCTCCACCTTGTGATGTTGTTCTCGTAGAACTGAACGGATGGAATCTCGTTGATGCCTGCTTCCGCTGAATAACTGTGACAATATCTACAAATATGTGGGAGATGTGGGGATGGAGGAGGAGAAGCGAAGAATGTCATTTCGTCACAAGACTTCATTTCTGTCGTGTTGCTGTTCTTGTGCATTGGTGGTGGTGATGCCGGTGGTGATGGATGAGGTGATGATTTTGTTTTTAAATGCTCATAGGGTTGTTGTTGTCTTTGTTATCTTGCTGCTGCTGCTGCTGCTGTTAATATGATGTCGCTGATATTAGAAGTGTTGATTTGGACCATAGAACAGTCACAAATGTTAGGTCTGACATCACTGAAATCACATACACATAAACTCACTTTCCTACATGCTCTTCTATGGCATTTTTTAGTTTCCCCCTGATCTCGTCGACTGCTCCTTTAAAGGCGTTATCTGTGAGAGGATATTACATTGTTGTTATCGTCGTCGTCTTCTTCATCATAATCATCAAACCAGTCAAAACATGTATACCAATAACATTATCATTTATTAATCATTCTCATCTTCAGCACCGTCATCAGAACGGTCATCACCAGTACTGAAAGAAACCATTATGTAGCATAAGAAAACAAAGGGAAAGAAAAAAACCACTATTACGAAATTAATTAAAGGTACGTGTGCACTTCAAGATTGATATTTTGTTTTCAAGTATTTTTTTTCTCTCTGAAAGTTATCTCTAGTGTCCAGTCAAACAATTCCTGAAGAAAGAGTATCTTACTGTGTGCTTTATGATAAACAAGCAAGAGTTCGGGAGACCGGGATTTTGCCCTTTCTCTGATTTATTCCCCTTGCCTGAGCCGCAGAAGTTTATGGGGAAAATGATGACGTCAGTTTGGTCCCAGCAGCTGTAGAACCTCTCCCAGACAATGATTTGTTCACTTTCATGTAAGATTCTATCATCCGTGTTCAAAAGTTAGGTTCGATTGTGCAAGTGATGCGAAAGTTGTGAATTTTTATTGCCGCAGCATAATTTGTATCATATATTGCAATCTGCGATGGAATTAAAAGATTCATACAGACCTTTTACCACTTAGACAATGGCTGCCACGCTTTCAGCGTTTGGAAGGATTTGGGTTTTGCACAGTGTGATCATTTGCGTTGTCTAGAGCAGGGAGATGCGTTACATCATATTGACAGACACTTTTTAAAAAATGTATTCGAATAATGTGGTGTAATATTTATATTGTGCCCGGGAGGGAATTAAACTGAACTTTAAAAAAAAGAAAAAAGAAGAAATATGAATTTTTGAAAACTCCAGAACACTGGAACAGATAATTATAATACATTATTAACATAATCACTACAGGCAAGAACAACTCATTCATTACGGTCGTAATAAATCTTCTTCCTCATCCCTGCTTATCCTATAACTATTACCATTATCATTCAGAGACAAGGCCCTTAACCAAGTGGCTAATCGCCGTTAACATTGCCATAAGTTAGAATTTACATCACTTACATATCATTATCCTTTCCCTTCTCACTCTCATCTTCCTCCTCCTCCTCTTCTTTCTCCGTCTCTTTCATACCGTTAATATCTTTTGAGGCAATTGTAAAACGAACACATGATCTAGTCTATATACTGTCCCTCATAAATATATGCCGTCTACTTATAGTTTTAGACTTAGGAATAAGCTTTATTGTACGCCCTGATCAAAATTTATCTACTCCAACATTTTCCTGTCGTCGATTGTCGAACATTTACAATACACACTTATTCCACATTTTGTGCATTTCCACGATGATCATCGTTATTTTTCTTCGAAAATTACGAATTGAGGACTAATGGGGAATTGTTTACGACGAGTGGTCTGTTCTGAAACTTTCATACTCACATGTCATTATGGCTGACTCTATCAAGTCTACCTCTTGTTTATACAGAACCTCGGCCGAATCCCTCACCTGTTGATAAAAAAAAAGGTTGAGGTGAGAAAGATTATTGATAGGACTTTGTTTAACGGTCTCCCAGTCAGGACCAATGTAATGAATTATGTCTTCATTGAACTGTCTTGTCCCCTATATTTCTCAACTAACAATGTAAAAGCCCTCTTGATCTGTCTCCTCCACCTTGTCATGTTGTTTTCATAGGACTGAACGAATGCAGTCTCGTCGATGCCTGCTTTCTCAGAGTAACTGTGACAATATCTACAAAACATTGAGATAAGTGGAGATGGAGAAAGAGAAGAGAAGAATGTCATTTCGTCTCAAGACTTCATTTTTGGCGCGTTGCTGGATGTCAGGGCTAATTCAACCGCCCTGAGCTAAATTTCGATCTTCGTTACAAAAAGCGATGTGCTAGGTAGTGGAACTTTTTTACTTGCGCTAGTAACTTCCTGTTCTACACACCAAAATGGTGGCTTCCCTGGAAGAGGAAAAGTTGTGTGGATATCTTTTTCTTCGGAAGTTACAGCTGATTTTTCAGGGTGTATATACAGTATGTGAAATTGTAATGAAATACCCGTACAGTCCTGCATTTTCCCTCTAACTGAGATAGATAAGGGTTGTGGACAACAGCCATGTAGCTTAGAGAGGTAAGGCTCAGAAAAGAATTGGATAAGGTGAGGGGGGTGATCTTCTTTCCTGCTTTTCTCATGCATCATGTTAACCTCATTCTCTTTCTGGAAGTTTGCAGTAAAGAATTCAATCTCCACAAGTCTACCATGCAATTCAGTGCAAGTAATGTTGAATGGCTATGACAAAGAAATGTCCATACAGACTAAATGAATGACTCCCTTACCTTGCTGAGAAGATTTGTGAAGTCTGCGATATTTTTAGGATATCTCTTGACTTGGTTCCTATCCACAACAAACTGGACTAAGTCTTGAAAATCATCGGGGAACTGTGTTCTGACCTTCTTTAGCCACCTGGGGATCGTGATAATGGATGTGATATCATTTGGAACACAAATCTTTAAAAAATATTAAGTTATTTAAAAAGTTCTGTCCAAAACAGTGAAGAATTAAGAAATATACTCTAATATTTAAAATTTAAAATACACTGACATATTGATCTAAAATAATAACGAATTTTCGGACCTAAAAAGTGGTCCTTCATCAGTTTATATACAAAATGAAATGAATGGGTAGGAAGAGATGTAGGGTAAATGGATTTAAAAGCGTTCATGGAGAAAGAAGACTAAGAGAAAGTGAGAAGGCTAAAAGTAGTTATCGTAGTACTGCAAAAAAAAAGACCAGTAGAGCTGGACTATGACTAGTTCAAATATGGATATGATGATCATGACGACGACGATAGAGCACGCTGACTGTTCATTAGCCAAATTTACATGTATTCAACTATTTGTATTTCCGAAATCAAAGCATGGATCTAAGAGGCTATTATTTATAAAATAATAATGACAATGATGTAAATACACATTCTATACATGTCAATAGATGTTACGACTAAATCAAGACAGTGCCTATAAGTGATTAGTCAGTTTAGTTCTAAAATGCTATTAACTCCTAGCATGAACCATTACGCTTCTTTCGCTGTTTAGCCACTTTATATGCGCTTTTTTTTGTTTCTAAAACTTCATAGATTATAAGTTATTACTCATACTAGCCATTATTAACTGTATTGCTGAACATGCACTTGCTAAAGTAACGTTGAAGGCAGTGGTGGAAGTAGTAGTGATGGTGGTGGTAATTAATTATGATGACGATGGTGTTTACCATGACGCAAATTGCATTACATATAATTATAATCTGTGTCGCCAACACTTTCATTACAAGCATTCAGTGTACCCCTACTAGCAACAAGATCTTGACCAAAGACCAACATTATTATCCTACTAACTGTTCTCCCCATATAGCAATTATATCTATCTCTCCACCACCACCACCACCACCAGCTGCAACAGCAACAACAACAACGACCACAACGACGACAACAACAACAACAACTTCATTCACCTTTCCCTGAAAGCAATAACGTCCTTCTCTACTCTGTGTACAATTCTCATCGTCTTCCTCCTCTCCGTCTCCAAAGACACAGGAGGCCCATCCTCAAAAACTGTCGTACGGGACGACGCCAGGGACATTGTGGCACTCTTTATTTTAAGTTCGGTGTTTAGTCTACTTCTTTAAAGGTCTGCTGCAACCATTTTCCATCAAAATGACCAAGTTCCTAGGAATGCATGAATATGGGATTGACTTCACATAATGTAACTTGTCTTTACATTATTTGGTCTGTTTTTAGCACTTTGTATTTTTTTCAAACACAAAGCCATGGTGTCCTCCTTGGCACACAGAAAGAAATAGCACAACTTTAATCGTTGGACGCGGTAGCACAGACTACTGTGTCACTTTCAGTTGGTAACTAAAGTTAAATTTACTATGTCTCTCCTCGCAATGTTGTTTTCACAATGTTAAATATTCCAGTTTGAATCAGAGATTAGAAGGATCTACTAACCTCACTTCGTCTAATTTGGAGACTGCTCATGCAGTGAAAACTGACTAAGAATTATTAAAATAAAGCCAAAAGTTCATCTCCGTCCCTTTGTGTGCCTGGACTCCTTTTCCATCTATGTTAGACCTAAACATTTCCACTTTCACTCACAGAAATTTTGAATTATGCTGCCCGGAAACACGTTAGGCTTCTGCTACTTAACGTATGATCTAATAGAAAAAGAACTTCCTTTGTATAAAAACAGGTCAAAATGCCTGTTTGGATTAAATATGGAGTTATTTGACAGCTTGTGCATTAATGATGGGATCTCTTATATTATCATTGTAAGAAATGCATTTAGTGCATTAGCGCTGAATGCACTCGTGGTAGCGTTCAACAAGCAGAGTTCATGTAATTCTTACAATAGTAAGAGATCCATTCGTTAATGCATACGTTCTCGATTCACTTCATCCTCCAAATTCAGGACCTCAGAAACGCCTACAGATTTAGTCCAGCAACTGTAATCACTTCGTGTATATCTGTTCCAGCAACTGCAATTATTCCCTGCATATCTGTCCTTGCACGAATCGTACTAATGCTGAGTGATTTCTTTTTTTCGCTTTGGCTTGCACGAGAGGGGAGACCTGCCTAATCCCTGTAACCGATCGTTATAGGGTTAATGTGGTGCGAAGGACTAAATACCAGAACTATTGTTGGACTGGCTGGACACTTGAGGTCAATTTGTAACGGCACAAAAGTCTTAAGCAGAATTACAAACAATTGGCGTTATTCTCTGACTACACAGAGACCTGGAAGGGCCGTACACAATACCCTCCAGACCCCGCACGGAAGGTATTTGGGGGAGAATGGGCCCAATGGTAGCTAATATAAGTATTTGTTGAAATTAATGCCAAACAATAGTGCTTCCGGTAATGCAAGAACGGAGAGCGCGGGATCCGAAGTTCTTGCATTGGGGAGGAGAGGGCATTCTGAGAAGGTGCCCACGGCCATGGTACCCAGGAGCCAAATCCGATATGATTATAGGCTACTACGGAAAATCTGGCATACCCTGGCCAGTGCTCGGAAGAGGAATAGGTTCTAGACTGTATTATCTGTCTCATGAAAACAAAGGAAGCGTTCGCGAAGACAGTGGATATTATTATGGTATACAGTTGTGTCCGTTTTCTTTTGTACTTTTGAGGGAGGGAACTAATGGGAGGTGGAACATAAGCTTATTATAGCAAGGATCGAAACACGCGCTTGACGGAGATATAATATGATATATATGTATATGTATTATTATTATTATCATTACTTTTCCTGGCATTAACCTGTCTTAAACTACTGTTTTGATCTCTTCAAGAGAGAGATGTCTCTGTAGATATATTCTTCGTAGCTCTACCACTTTACCGCAGAACTTCAGTATTTTTTTTTAAATAGGATATAACTGTCAATGGCATTGTAAAATATTTACTGCAAAAATATACAAAGAACGCANGCAACAAAAAAAAAAAAAAAAAAAACACAACACAACAACAACATTATAAATATGTCAGGGTGGGGTCACAAGGGTACAACAGCATTCAAAGTTCTTCACTCAGTAAAGCAATAATTCGTGTCAATGCCTCAATGGGGCAGCTGAATTTGACACAAACTATAGGTTACACACGCGCAAATGAGGTCAGATGGACTGGGTTGGACTGTTTGCCCTGTCGAATAAATTTTGAAATATTTTTTTCCTTGCGGCCAGGAGCCCAGTACACAGAGCTTTTGCCTGTCCTAAGGCATTTGTTGCTTTCATGACCAGTATAGATTAAATTACAGCTGCACTATTTGGGGTCAGAGGTCAGGAAGAGACAGGGCATGCAAATAGGTAACCCTGCCTCCCCTGATGTAGTGTGAGGTCCCAACTGGGTTTTCATGGGGGTGGGTTCAAACTAGAGCCGGTGGTCCAAAAGTTTACTTGTCAACCCCAGTTCAAACACAGTCCCTTGTGTGTCTGTGATGCTCATCTGAAATATTTGTGAGTGGGAATGGGCAACGAAAATTAGGAGTGAGCTGAGAGCAGAAAGTCGTTAGTAGTAGGATATAGTAAAAATATTTGCGCGTGTCTAACCTATACTGGTAGACAATGGGTGTCGTAAGGACCGTCACTTCCCGCGACCACCTTTTCGTCGCACTCCATCCCTATCGTTCAATCCGGCAAGAATGTAGAATGTTTCGAACGAAGACACATTGTCTTGACAATAATAATAATAATAATAAATAATGATAACAAATATAATAATAAACTTGATGTTGTCTCAGCTTTGTAACGCTATCTGTGCTTGAAGAATCTTTGGCACTCTTCTCCCTCCATTATCACCCTCCCCCTCCCAACCCCATGGCTTTGCACAGACTGCGAAATGGCACTCACGGGCCTGGGTACCGTCGATCCATATAATATTATATTACAGTCATTTCCTCTTTATCGTTCTCCCCGGATAATCGCAACTTCCACTTAATCACAACGCTTTCCATATAACAACATGCTACATTTCTATATATGAAACCACTGGATAATCGCAACCCCGTTTAAATGTAACTTTCTATACTTCCCCGGGAGTAGCGATTAAGAGAAACTGGCTGTATTATTGTACCGCTGGGCTGCAACAACAGTACCGCTATACGTGTCGGGTAATAAAAGCTTAATTAATTAATCCGTCCTCGCATTCTTCCAAAACAAAGGATTAGAACACACGGTGCCCGGGCTTGTCAAGGAACCTACGGTGTAAAGCCAAAGACCAATATAAATAATAAAGTGACTAGTGTAAAGCCAGAGACCAATATAAATTGACTTGACAAGGGAAGGCGGGGTAAGCCGTTCGTCGATTGTTGTTTCTTGGTCACAATAAAGTCTTCAATTCAAGACCGTTGTGAATAGCTGAAATAATATCCTTCCCCTCTCTCCCACTCCAACCCCCCCCCCCCCCCNCCCCTACCAAAAAAAAACAACACAGAAAATTAATAAAGGCCGTTAACAATGACCGTTGATAGAATGCCAAGACTGGACGCTGTAGCCAAAGTCAGCGTCATGTTAACGCTAGTAGATCCTCCGAATGAAATAATGGATTTGAAAAGAAGACAGCTGGATCACACAGTAGCTGGCAGAAATCACCCTAGATTAGGACAGATTCAGAATGGTGGGTCGCGTTTTAGCACACAAATGACTGAACTCGGAAATCCGGCAGTTAGCGAAGGCAAATACTCCAGCCTAGAGCTTGGTTTGGGTTTAGACGCAGGCTTAGGGGTAAGATGAAAAGGGGAAAGAAGCAAACTTGGGAGAGTCTCTAAACATTATCAGTGTCTAGGGACTACAGATCACTCCTGAGTACCACGACTGGTGAAAAGTCATGTACATAATTATGTCCATATTCAGACGCGAAGTTTTTTTATTGCTATTGTAAGAACAGACATGGGATGGGCTTCTGACCCATGTCTGTCCAATGAACAGAGGCGAATAAAATTTAACAAACAAAAAATCAGTGTCTAGGAACTCTCTCATACACGATGTATGCTTTCTTCATTCTAATCCTGCTCTTTCCCTATACCAAGCTTTCGGCAGCAGTTGGTGCAATGTAGTTTCTGAAGGAAGTCAGTCTGATGAACACGGTGCTTTTGTCAGGCAGTTAAAGTGTGCTTCAAAGTAAGAGTTTGTTTATGCAGGATTTAAGAGTAATATCATAGGGCACTCCCAAGGCCGAAGCTAATGTTTAGGGGTAGAGATCGAACCCCGGAAGTCCGGCAAAATTCGTAAACAAAATCGAGAAACTGATGCACCCCAAATTTTACGCACCCTGATTGGCGGATGGAATAGCTTGCCCTGTGCAGACGTAATGCTGTGTCATCATGTCCTTAGGACCTGCAAAGTCAAGCCTTGGTGGATTTCATCTTGTTTTATGCAAAACAAGTACGTTCTGATGTAGCTGGGTTAAATTTGGTAACATGCTGTGCCAATTCCCTATCAATTCACATTATACTTCGAAAACACTATATTAGATGTCATACCTCCGATACCAGTAGGAAATACATGAGCAGTCTAGACATTATCCACAGGCTTGCATGTCCTCAGTGCTACCTGCAACTGCTCACACAGGAGTGGTACATCAAACGTGAGCTGAACTTTTTATTAGACTTAATACACACGTAGTCTAGAAAGATTGGTATTTTTATCGAAATATGTCAACGTGTGCTTAGTGTTTTATTATACGTAACTAGAGGATGTTTTCCACCGAAGAAAACAAGTTACTATTTTCCTCAGTAGCAGATCTTCGTAACGGAATTTAGTAAAATCGCATAGACTATAACATGCTACTCTCGTAGAAATAAATATGCATACTTGTAACAGTTAACTGTATTTTTATAACTATCCAGACTCCCAGATAATATCATTTCAGATGAGGTGAAGCATTACCTTTAACACTAAGGGCAGTGCTGTTCCTTTCGAAACACAGCGGTCTCGGTCCTGGAGATCATAGCCGGAGCGGGATCTTAGAAACAATCCAAAGTAGAGAGGGGAGCTAAGCACAGATATAAAACACGCATCGCAAATGCAAAATTACCGATTAAAGAGCTTGTTGCCGATGAGGATGGCCATGTATTGTCGCCTTCGGTGTAAATGACTTACCTGCGCCTTGTTACAGTCTGGCACATTCATGTAGGCGAGGTCTAACAAGGATAATCACAATTAGACACATAGTCTGCCGTTGAACATGAGGATTGCCATCAGAGAAGAAAAACCAACAAATCATCACCTCTAGTGACAGTGGGATCTTAGATGAAATAATGATTACAGCCACAGTATTAACAGGACTTGTGGATAGAGTGGAATCTTATCCGAAACAGGATGTTAAGCGGCGAGCGCGGGGTTTTATCGGAAACTACTGACTTAATTAAGAACTTGTACATTAACAATGGGATCTCTTACCATCGTAAGAATTACACCAATGCATTGGTGCTGAATGCACACTTAGTAGCATTCAACATGCAGAATTAATATAATTCTTACGACGGTACAAGATCCCATCGTTAATGCGCAAGCTCTCATTATCATGGACTACCGTAGGTTGCACGTCAATCACAGACTCACAGTTATTCGTATCTCCTATAGGAAGCAAAACATGTGATGCCCATTTGCCAAAGTGCATCGTGGAGTGACTTTCTTTTTAGACCCCGTTGTGCTAAAGAACTACACCAGTTTTTTTTTGTTCCACTTTGCGAAAACATCATAGAGAAGTACATGTACAAAGACATGACTAGCTGAATGCGGCTGACACTTCCAGTAGAACTGCCATTCGTAGCAGTAAAGTAGATGCAAACAGCAGTGTTTGCCACTGTTATCGGCAAACGTTCCGATGTTCCGGTTAGATTATGACGGCACAAAAGTTCACACATTACCAATATTTTCGCACTTGTACACTTGTCACACAGTTATGAACTGCATGAAATTTGACACCTGCTTTCAACCACTCCGTTACTGTCAGAAATTCGTTTTGGCTTTATTGTACAAGGAAGACGTTAATGAATAGGTAGGCATGAAACTTCGAACCTCAGACGCCATTCCAGTCTTGCAGTGTAAACAGACGAAGTCAACCCTTCGTGCAAAACCTTAGTATGAATATGTTTGCGAAATTTGCTGGGATTCTGCATTCAGACACAGAAACTATCTCGGCTGGATCTATATTTGTCATTTGATCACAACTTCTCTTGTATGGTAAAGGTTTATGGCATACACATTTAAGAACATAAAGTCGAGCATTTCTACACTTTAATACCTTGCTCTCCCTAAATTGATACAGCATTAGCAGTGCATCCTGGCAACACAGCGTTTTTGCTTTAACGCCTGGCATTGGCATTAATTTTGCATGTTCTCATTTATGCCTATTATAATTATAAGGGCTATTAGAGCTGTTCGATGCCTACATTAATCTAACTGACCAATTGCTTCATCGGGGATAAGAAAAGAACGTTTAAATCTTCATGGTCATTTAGTGTTATCCTTTAAACGTTGATTTTCAGTGGTGTTTCAGGCATGCACTACTCTATGGAAACAGTAGACTAACTTGCTTTTGTGTGTGTGTGTGTGTGTGTGTGTGTGCCCTGAAGGTCTTGTAACATATTTGCCATTATTTTTAACACGTCAATACCGAAAGAGGAAAAGTCGATTCTGAAACTCTTGTTACCATGAGAGACTGATACAATTAATACGCACGTATTAATCGATGAACTCTCGTTCCCCCTCCTCCCCGAACCCTGTTCTGTTGTTATGAAATAAACCAGTGGTCTTTCACAGAGCCAAAACGCAGCGACTCTCATACATTTCTCTATACGCACTGAAGATAACGGAAAGAAAACTTCAGCGCTAAGTAAACTTTACGGAGAGTATATAATGAACCTAGGAGAGAGAAAACTTCAACAAAAAGTAAAGTTTAAAAAGTAAGAAGGAAAATTTTAGCACAAAGATGTCACTTAAACTGTACAACATTTCTGAAGACCGATATACAGAGGAGAAACTATCGGCTTTGAAAAATGAAAATGTTCACTCATCGGATCTTTAAAAATGATGCCATCTATAATGGTACGAATTTCCTGAATATCAGTCTACCAAGCACAAATAATCGGCTACCGAAAATAAAACATTTTGCGGACTAAGCTTCCATTTAAAAAGAAAATCCTGAGAATATATAAGTCCTTAAAAAAAAAAAAAAAGGTGTTTCTTGTGATAAGTTTCACATTACAATTTCACAGTGGATTAATTTGATATAATTTTGCAAGCCATGAACTTGCAGAGGTCTTGTTGGCTCCAAAAACAGCAAGCCTTACCTACGGGTCAGTAGTCTTGAGTATAAAAGGCGATGTAATTCTATGTCCCCCTTGTGTGCCACTACGACGTTGCGATTCCATGTCATTCACAATCATTATTCATGTTCCTATCTTAGTCGATTCGATTCTTTCTCTCATCGTTCCCAGCAAATTTTAGCCTTACAAACACTTCGATACCAAAATATCGACAGGCTAAATTTTGAATTCGGTATGGCTCGATCTACGTGTTGGATCTCTATTGAATTGATAAATCAGCTAACAATTTAACAATCCACCCCAGGGAACACCGCAAACTCTCAACGTTGTGAAAAGTATTGCACACACGGAAGTTTGGACAAGCCAATGATCGACAGTAATGAAAGAGATCGACGTACGTGGCGATTGATTAGGCTTAAGTCGATCACTTTACTTGCTCGTTAGGGGGTACGGACTAGCAGACCAGACGTGTCAAGGGAATGTATGGAAGCAAGTCTTGGGCAAACAAAAGCTAGATTACCGGCGTATGGTCTCATAGCACTCATGCTTTGATTTGCAGTTGGGTTAACAGTGGCAAGTGTTAAGGGCCGTCACTGTAGTGATAGGAGTGGTGTGGAACAGTTTCAATCTTATAGCCGGTGTTGAATTTATATTAGAAATACCTGATAAGGAAAATACGTTGTGCTGGCCTCATATGTTGGAGACAGAGAAGAATATTGAAAGGGAAAGAAAACAGCTCGAACAGAGCGAGAGAATAAGAGCATGGAAGTTCAGGGAACACATGAGAGAAACCAAAGCACCGAAAAGCAAGAGACAGAGCGAAAGATTAAAAAGAGAAACAAAGAAGATAGAGAATGGGCGCCTTGTGAGCGCATACACTGTGGCTATATAAAGTATTGAATCACAAGTCTTATCTCACAAGTCATAATGAGTATAATATTATCTCAGTTTAAAAACAAAATCCACGTCCACACCAAAATGCAATGGATTCTTTTCCAGCCCAGGTCCACACACTTCCACCAAGTTTTAACCAAATAGTCTAGGTTTGTAACTTTTCAACTGATCGTGCTAACCAGCCAGCCATCCAACCAATCAATCACATATCAAACTCCAGCCAACCAATCACATATCAAACTCCAACCAACCAATCACATACAGTATTAAACTCCAACCAACCAACCCCACATCAAACCCCAACCAACCAATCACATATCCAACCAACCAACCAACCAACCAGCCAGCCAGCCAGCCAGCCAGCCAGCCAACCAACCAACCAACCAACCAACCAACCAATAATAAACAGGATGAAAATATAACCTCTTTATCCGAGACAAGTATGAACAAACCAACAAAGAAACCAATGATGGTAACGTTTATTTTGTTCAGTTGATCATTTCGTTCTCCAACACTACTGTACAATATCCGATAGCAACAATTCATCATTAAGCATAGAAGTGAGTGAGTGAGCGAGTGACTGAATACAAGTAAGCACATCCAAGACATACACATACAGTAATTATATAGCAAAAGCATAGAGGTAACAGACTTATTAACACTGGAACCCCTATCACATTAATCAGCATAACAAGCCATGATCACTGACACAGTCCTTCTTATAGGATTGGAAGGAAAGAGAGACCGAGAGAGAGAGAGAGAGAGAGTGAACAGATCTCATGTAAACAAACTATTGTTGTTGTTGTTTGTCCAGTTGATAGCACCGTTGTATTAGACCCTACTTCTATTTTTCCATTATGCTGAGAGCGGTTTCTCTCTCTCTTTCTCTCTCTTCCCTAGTAAACATGGCGCACTAGCGAGCCTATAACGAGTGATATGGATTCTAATGTTACGTCTTTCTCCATGCAGAAAACAAATGCACATGTACATGAGCAAGTGTAATGCATTAATTAAAATGATGGTAACATTTATTAAAAACCTTATCTCATTAATTACCCAAGATCTTTCTTGCTTTTAAGGAAAAAGACACTGATGTAATGACAAACATTTGCACATTATTATACAGCTTGATCAAATGCAGATTAGAAAGCAAAAGTCTAATTAGCTATGGTAAACAAAAACAATGAACTTGGCTTTCTTTCAATAAAAAAGCTGGCAAGGGGCTAGCATATCAAGTAAGTTAGTTTGGGGATGGGGGGAGGG
>JAWQUT010000360.1:300312-348931 GCA_033807755.1 Ellobium chinense | reverse complement strand
GGGGGGGTGGGCACAAAAACATGGAGAGACAAAAACAGCATGAGAAAGAAAAAGAGAGAGAGGGGGGAAGCAAAAGACACACAAGAAAAAGAAAGCAGAAACCCTGAGAACAACAGATAAGGATAAGACAGAGCTGGAAAAAAACAACAACGAGAAAGCTTGAGAGCAAGAGAAAGTGTGTGTGTGAGAGAGAGACAGAGATGCAGAAAACAGAGTCAAAAAGAACACGAAAAATTAGGAAGTTTGAGTGAAAGAGGGAAGGGAAAAAAACAGAAAGAAGCTTGAGACAGAGAGAGAGAAATATGGAAAAGATATAGTCTACACCAAAAAAAAAAAAAAACCCCAGAAAGTTTGAGATAGAGAGGGGGAGAGAGAGAAAGAAAAGATGGAAACAAATTAAAACTAACACAGAAAGCATGGAAGACGGAGGCAGAATGAGAAAGAAAGAGAGAGGTCATACAGGAGAAGAGTAAGCACAGCCAATCAAGTGGTATGAGGAGAGACAAAGAAAGGCACAAGCAGACCAAGGATTAAAGGAGAAGAGAGAAAGAAAGAAAGAAAAATAAAAGAAAGAGATAAAGTGCCAGAGAATGAGAGAAAATGACAAATCTATAAGTATAATAAATCATGCAGTGGCCTATTTATCATATGACCCAATCAAAGGCATACTATCTAGCAAATCAATATATAGAAGTCACATACTCCACTCATTCACTGATACAGGCACTCCAGTGCCCTATGCTCTTACTGTCTACCCCATTCTCTCACCAGCCTAAAGTATCTCCACTTCACCTCAGTACAAGGCATAGCTGCTAACACTTCTTGTGACAAGAAACTTTGTGATAATGAACAGGCAACATGGTCACTTTGACCTAGTGGCTAATTCCAGGCATATACATGTTTAAATGTGCAGTGGAATCTCACTTAATAAGTATGCCTTGTTATTAATTAAGAATGAATTTCACATGCAAGGATTCATAATTACATATTTTCATTACGCGGGTGGACTTTAACAAAAAGTATACTTTGTCCACACTTGAAGGACATACTCTATACAGCAAGTTCTACTGTATTTTTATGGATCAACAGATTTGAATGGAAATCACTGATAAATGGTAGTTATCTGCAACAACTATATATATGTATTGATAAATATGCAATCCTGGATGTACTGTTTGTCACTGCACAAACATCTCAGGTACTGCTAAAGATGCCAGGATAAAGAATTAGTGAAAACTAATGAGCATATGGACACATAAAACCTGGGTCTAGGCTATCTAAGGGAAGTTTTTACAACATGTGAAAAATCCGGAGAAGAAGTGGTAAACTTCAAATCACCTATTCCAAGAAAATTAACACTACATTTGTCTTCAGTCTTTGAAAATTCAAATTTTGATTTTGCAACTGATTGAATACAAATTCACTTCAACATGAGGGAGGAAGGGGAAGGATTCAAGTAAAAAACAGTGTCTTGCTGACACTACTAACAGAAGTGAAGAAGAAGGAAGGTGTTTGATAGGATCTAAAAAAAAAATGGCTATGATATAGGTATACATTTCAGAGTTATAACAGGTGCTGCTAAGAAGCATAGCTCAAATGACAGAGGCATGGTATGCTCTGCAAGGAGTTGAGATCTTTTAAAAGATCAGGTCTGCTTGGTAATAATATTGTGAAATTGTGTGAGCGATAGTAGCCTGGACAGGAGACTTAAAAACCATAGTATTAAAAATAAAAGTTTTTGCTGAGTTTTCATAAAAGTATGAAGATGCCACCAGCACCTGGCATAAAAATATGCAAATTTAAATAGTCCCTATAAAATTAGAAAACTGACCATAGGGAGGACGAAAAGGGTTTGAATTCAAAGGTTTAGATAGGTGCAAATACACGTATAGACTAACAACAGGTGAGGTTTAGCCACTCAAGTATAAACTTTATGGCTATTATGAGGTGGGTAAGGTAGCCCTGTTTACTGAGTAAAAAGGCCTAAAATATTAGGTAGCCTGCTTCACTACCATAGTTCTCAAAATCTAATTGGTTTAGGGGCATTTTTTCTATTTTTTCTTTCTGTCAAAATCTGGAGAAAGTGCTAAACAACATGTTTGGGAAGTAATTTGGCTTGGGACCACTGGATAAGTTAATGAGATTTGTAAAACCTAATATAACCAGCAGTGAAAAAAACATTGGCAACTTCATACCTATAGAGCAAAAATCCTTGATGTAGCCTAAAATTATACCAGTTGCTGAAACTTTAATTTATGATAAGCAGAATGTGAAAAAAAAAAAAATCACATACTGGCTTTTCTAACTCACAACTCCTCAGGAATAATAATGAAAAAAATAATCGTCATCTGAGAAAATCAACCTATTCCAAGACTTTCTTGTATACCGCTCATCATAGGTTAACTCCTACTTAGTCTTTACTTTGTAACTTTGGCATAAGTTTTGAAGAGACAGATCTAATATGATCATTATTTTATGATATACACAAAATGGTCAAGCACTGTGACTTGTAAGAAACTGCTCTGATTCTCAAGCAATGTTAGAGTGGAGAAATTGTATCAGAGCACTGAGGACTCAATTCCCTTTTTATGGAAATAAAAAATAGAGACAAACAGCAGAACAACTCTTTGCTGGGTTCTGAACTGGGAAACTGTCATGTTTGGAGCTGTCTGGGGTATAATGATGTTGTTTCCAGAATTAAGTAACTAGCAAAATCAATACGTGTAGTAATGCCAGAGTTCCAACATGGATTTGAGGAGAGTTATTTATGACAGATGGTCTAGAATTAATATAGGAAAAATATTGCAAAAAAGTGGACACTAACTGATCACGTCATAAGTATCAGGAGGGCTTTCCTGGGAAAATTATTATGTTACAATACATACAGTTTACTCAGCCTGTTGAAAATAAAAGTCCATGAGTACCTTGTGCTGAGATGACATTGCCTATATGGAATAAATTGTGCTGCTAGACTAAATAAAGCTTAAAGTGTTGTTTTCTAAAAGGAATAATTGAAAGTATTGCACGTTATCAAAAAAAAACCAAACAACAAAAACCTCATTCATCACTGCATGACATATTTTTTTTATGTGAATAGTACAAAATTAGCAAAGTAATTAAATCATATTTATATATTTATTGTATTTATAAATAAATAATTAACTTGAGTACAACACCTTGTACACCATAAAATGATATTTTCACTGGTCTTCTTACATATAACAAAAAGCGACCAGGAAAATTTCACTGATCCTGGTGAATAATAGGATTTTTAACAAATTTTAACAAAAAAGAAGATTTTGCGAACTGTATTCTGTGAGGCAGAGGAGAATATTTAATCCTCTAAAAATTCAGCCCTGTCACCCAAATGCCCTTTTCAGCTATCTATTACCCATATTATATTTCTCCCCACAATGGTAAATGGTATTTTCAGACTGGTAGTATTTTTTTTTCCTTTCATAGAAGAACAAGAGCAGTTTGTACTTGCAGGTAAACACCAAGTAAATTTGTTACCCATTAAAATGGGTACTGTCCTTTTCTTGCTGTAGTTGCATGGTGATACCAAGGCAGACTTTGCATATGTAGTCATGACTAATGAGCGCGACCCAGTGCAGTTGACAAGAGTTCTGTTCTGCTAGGCCATGCTGATGCACCGTGATCATAGACCTATCTCACTCATTTCGGACATACAAGTCTAACCACCACAGATCACATTTCATTAATATTACTGAAATGGAGCTCAAACCGCTGCTTGGCCTGCCTCACTCAGAACGATCTGAAGATAACATGCTGACTGCAAGATCCACCACCTCCACTAGCTATGCCTCAGCTCAGAATGCTGTAATCAGGTCAAATGCTGCAATCACAGAAGCAATGTCTAAAAATGGTCTCCATGCTAAAACCTTCAGAGAAAATAGGACGTTGTCTAGGCCTAAAGTCAGTGACCATTTCTCAAACAGTGGAATGCTCATATGATGATGTATGTCCCAGCAGTTTACTGAGATTGTTGAGCGTATGGACTACTATGATATAAAATGAAAATATGAGCTATGGGCTAATTTCAATACCACCACTGAGGACTATTTCCACACCCTAGTGCAATACACTGCATGCTTCTACAAAGTTGACCCTAACATATGCTTGTTCTATGTTCTAAACTCAATCTTAAGTTTTTTTGTTTAAATCCAGCTGAGAAATGCTGAAAGGCCACTGAGATAATCTTTCTGCATATATTAATTTCATGTAGACAGTTACTGCACTGGGATGTTACGATGTCCTATGGGATGTTATTAAGTAATGCAATATATGAAGTAATACAAATTGAAGGAACAATGCAACAATCTAACAAAGCACCAAAATGGAATAAGAACATAAAGTCATGTGATGCAGAATGGTACTCTTAAAGTTTTGTGAGAGGCCATTCTACCAGGAATGTGTATCACTGATGCTTCAATCAAATCTAATCTCTCCCTCAGAATACATGAAAGAGGAGGAAAGGAAGCTATTAATGCATGTTTAGAAAATCCATGTTATGAAAAGAGTAATAGACCAGTTTCTGTAAGCTGATTCTTAATGGTGCAACACCTGACATCACCCAGTGGACCTCATTGTTTTTCTGCCACTGATCAGGTGATACTTAACCTCCACCAGGTTTCATCAGGTGATGCCAATTATGTCACATTCTCTACCTCCAAATTCCACTTTCTATAACTTTTTTTTTTGTCAGAAGTGACAACTGAATACAAAAGAATTCAAAAATCCTTTCAGCAAGTATGACTGCCACATACAGCTGGCAAGCTATCAACAGTTGAACAACCTGGTTCAATACTTAAGTATTATATTCCATCAACATATCACATGGGATTGAAGCCCTGTTCCAACACTGTACCAATAGACATATCATAACTGTAGGGTATATATGAAAGCTATAACCCCTCTTTTTTCGTTCTCGTTTTGTTGAAGTACACCATTCACCAGCGACTAATGACTTAAAATTTCAACAATTCTCTTAGGTCAACAAATATCAACATTCATGTATCCCACATTTCCAAAACCCACATAGTCAGTGATAACTAGCAGTGTGGTCATTCAGGACATTGTGTCAATTCCTTGGATATACATAGCTCTGCAAATAAACAGAACATTGCTTCAAAACTCATGTCAGTCCACTTCAATATGACTATGGCTAATATCATTGTTCTAAAATGTCACATAAATGTTGTTTCTGTATGATATCAGTTTGCTAGGACTTTTCTTGTCCCTATCAAAGCAATAATGGAAGCTGTTTACAAAAGAGCTGACTTGGTCTTTCGGTGTCTCATTCATGCAAGAAATTCAATACAACACGATAAAAGTGATTATAAATAGATGAAAAACTGGGCAAGGCCAAGGTACTGTGCAAGTTGCAGCAAATCTTTTGAACTTTTGCAGTGATAATAGAATTATGGACAGCTCTCCATTTACAATTTGTGGCTACTAACACTGTCAATTGGTACTTCTTTAGTAATGGTGATTATAAGTCAGTTACTAGTGGTATACACAAACGTTTAAGTTTTGAATAAACTGTCAAGGTGGACTGAACAAAGTTCTGCAGAAAGAAAAGCTTATCATATGGCCAAACAACAGAGTAAGTCCTGAACCGCTTCACAGAAACAAAACAAACAATACTAATACTTTAATTTCTTCTTGTGTTGTAAGGGTTTTGAAAATGTTAAATCCATAAAGATTAATTTCAATTGACATAATGAACACAACACGTCAACAGAAACGTCCCCAATCTTCTCTTTCCTTTACCATATCAGATTTATTTAGTAAACGGAGTGAATTCACAACATGTTCAGCCATCCTAATTAAAACCACATGTGAATTTGGTCTGTTGTAACAAAACACAATATGATATATAGTCAAACTTGAATACCTCAAATGCATGTAACTCAGTTCTTGCCAATAGACTTTCAGCCTTGAATTAATTTCTCTATAAAAGTGCTGCATATAGTTAGCAAACTTGAACAAGATGAGTGGTCTCTAGGAATTTGAGTTATCCATGCTTGATTATAGTAAAGTTGATAATTGCACCTAAAACTGGCCCCCCACTGATAAAACATCAAAACATACATCACACACTCTCACTGGCTTGCTTAAGTTAAACTTGACAATTGGCATGTCTTTGTTGGAACACTTGGCACACAGGAGACGACCACAATGCCGACTGAAAAAGAGAGCAAAGCAGAAAGCTTGTCAACTCATTCAATGGTTTCTCTTATCATTATGTTCAAATTAATAAACTACAATAGTTTAATGTAATTGACAGTTAGCCTGTTGTTTTCAATATGCTAGTCATGAACTCAAGCCACTCATAAATCAGTATTATGTTCTGATTCCCTCGAATTTGAATTTGTGAGGTTTAACTGCTTGTCTGAAGTCTTTGACATACAAGCAAACCTATATTCATCATTAAAAGCAACTGGACACTGCAGCAACAAAACTTCTACCAGTTGAAAGAGTTGCGAGAATGATTACAGTGGAGGCAATGTAGACATGCCATTTATGAGTCATATCCAGAAACAGTTTTGACTCTTGGGCTGGCCAGTTTATATTTTTCTGGGACTTATTCTAGAGAGTTCCTGAAAAGCTTGCAACTCTAAAGATCCAACAGAAAGGAGGAGAGAGTGAAGATAACTTACCAATGGTGTTTCCTTGTTTTAATACTAAATTTAGCAAAACACTCTAAGCAATTCTCCCCATCACTCCAAGGTGGTTCCTTCGACAACATATCTGAAATGGCAAATGTAAGATGGAAATAGTGCACTCATTAGTCCTTTATGCCCACACCTCTGTAATGGGTAACCTGGTTTCACATGCACTGGTACACTCCTACTGCCCTGTCTTGTAATTTAAAAAATTATCAATAATGATTATAATAGCTGATATTTTGATATAACAAACCATCTCAATTTTGATCCCACTCCATTTAATTGTCAACACTAGCCAATGAAGAGGCCAATGGAGCAATCCAAACTAAATGCTGAACAAAATCAAACTAAGTTCCCTCAACAACTGTTAAATTGCTATCATTTCACATAAACTACCGGCAGGTTTGTAAAACTCACAAACTAAAAACATGCTTGTGGAGAATACACCTGAATAATTTCCAAGATTATTATGACTATTTTCTTTCAAATTTCAGGTCACTTTTCACTCATAGGCACATGTTTACTGCAACAGCAGAAAAGAAGAAAAAAAAGGATGTTGAGGAAGACGTAAAAAGCAGAAATGGGAAGAATGGTTTGACAAGATGAGAAACCACCTTTCACACTTACCTAAAAGTTTAAACAGCAGCTGTTTTGTTGCCACTGGCGCATTAAATATACTGAGACCCTGTTTGTTCACCTGGCCAAGACATGCCCCAGCCCGGACCAAAGCTCGACACAAACTCCCATTGCCAGTCATGTAAGCCAGCAAAATTGCTGCCGAGAAATAGATTGTGATAAGTCATGTAAACAGTGGTGCAAATCAGAATGGCCCTCATGAAAGTATAAGATACATTCATGAGAGAATTGATTAATTAAAGAAGGCTTTCACTGCCAATGACATTCCAATTCACCTGACTTAAAACAATTATCAATAACAGTAATGAAAGGTTACTTAACACGAAAAAATGAACTCATATAATGATCGATTTTCCCCAGCAAATTTACTGTTCAGAATGAACATCAAAATATTCTTTCTATACACTGCAATAATGATTCAAAGGTTAAGCAGTTGAAAATGTCTCACTGTCTCCTGGTGATACAAGCAGCTGTCAACAACAGAGGTACTTAAAATGGAATCCAAAGACAAGTAAAAATTAAAGAATATACCCTTACTTCAGTTTATAAGTGCTGTATATCTTCTTGGTATAATTACTGGATTCTCCAAGTTAGGGTTAAGTGCAGTGTTAGGGTTGGGAGCAAAGTTAAGGAAAAGAGAAGGTTCCCAGCTTTTGTTTAAAGTCTCTCCCTAAAAGGCTTTCTTGGCCCTCACCCCACCCTTAGCACTAACCCAAAGTACACTTTGACAGAGCCCCAGGATTATACCAAATGGACAGACAGCACATGTAAACTGAGGTGACAATATTTTTGCTTTCACAAGAAAATGAACTTACCTGTGCTGCCATCATTATCAGGTCTGTCTATGGGATACTCTGGCATTGTTTCTCGGAACATTTCAAACATGGCTGCGGCATTATCTTTCCCGTAATGCCCCAATATATGCAGTGGATTCTGTCCCCTGAAACAAAGACACAGCACTCCATGTCATTTATAATTAGTCTTAATAAGCAATAATATGAACTCGAATGGTAAATATTTTGGCCTACACAGTTGTTTACATTTCCTATTTACTTAAATCAGTAAACATAACCTATAACCTTAGAGTGGATTTGGGGAGAGGGAGAGTGGATTTGGAAAGAGAGGGAGGTTCTCAGGACATATTTAACCACATGGAATTTTCAGTATAAAATACTCATTAATAAGTGTATATTGTTATTAAGCATGGATTTCACGTGCACTCATTCATTATTGTTTTATCATTTCAGTACTGCCTTGATCCTCGATAAAAAGTATACTCTTTCCAAGCACCAGGGTATACTTTAGACTATGGTTCTACATTTTCAGACACGTACTGCCCTTCTTGGAGAATAAGATCACATGCAATATAACCTAGTAACAGACACATACAGCCATACACAATAACAGTGTAACAGTCTTTAAGAACTTTACACAATGTAATGAGATGCCAAGCTGACAGCAATGACTCATGTTCAATCATCAGTCAACAATACCAAGCAAAGGTCACTGTTTTTCTTACTTTGCATTGACAGCCTCAGCATTGATGGTTGACTCCGTCAATAAGACTTTCACTGTGTTGAGGTTACCATTCATTACTGCTCGGTGTAATGCTGAAATAGAAGTTCATTGGAAGTCAAAAGGCTTTAAATTAAAACTTAATTGAGTATGAGAGCAGTGCTACACTTCAAAGTAAGGCATCTGAGCAAAATTCATTAATTCTTATCATGAAAAGGAAACACCTGTTCAATCAATCAGTATTCTATATCCCATAAGCAGCACAATTATTACTGCATTCAAACACATGGGCTTGATACAGCTTGATACTCAAAGAGTGATGTCTTTTAATTAAATGCAATTTCTGTCTTCATTTTCAAATAATGCTAAAAAAAAATTGGAATTTGGTGCAGTGAGTGAAGTTACAGAAGAAAATACTAAAATGTATTTCATAAAAACAAAATCTAAACTAAAAGGTATACAAAAGGCTGCCTTACCATTATTGAGATTTTCATCCACGGCATTAAAGTCAACACCATTGTCTAAGAGGATTGAGCTTATAGTGGCACAATCTTTTGATGCAGCCAAGTGCAAGGCAGTCTCACAGTTCTTTGTCCGCTCATTTACTGCAGCACCAGCTAACAACTGCAAGATCAAGAAAACGAACAGTGAGCGATTTAACACAATACAGCCCTGTTTCAAGTTACCAACCAAGATCAATTTTTTTTCGAACAACCATATCAATATTTTTCTGACAAGAGTCAGATATTGTATAAAGGCTGAAATTTAATGTAAGGAATTGATTATGGTGAGATTTGCTTGTGACAAAGTTTACAAAGTAAAGGAAGCACAGAGACTCATTCATTTAAATAAGAAAACAAGTGAAATAATTAACCAAAGTCGAAGTAAGCAAAGGTTACACATGACCTATTTGTTCAGCTCCTGTGAAAAATAAATCTATCAAATACCATATTTCCAATTCAGCTATAATTTGTTTAAAACTTCTGACAAGCTGTTTAGCAAGAAGTCGAAAAATTCAATAAGACCTCACAACCTCCAGTCTCCTGTGCAACTCCACTTAATGACAATTTCTCAGGAGTATGAGGAAAACTTGGAATTAAAAGTTAAGATATCCAGTGACTTTGTATAAATATAGCATTTGTTCAGTGAAAAGTGTTGCAAATAAACAAAATTTGTGATTATCCAGATTGCAATTGAGCAGATTCAACTGTACTTGACAAAAACAGCTCTTTACTCTCGACTTTGAACATCCCTAAGACTAAAACTTTTGTAATCGGTCTCTAGGAATTGAAGTTCATAGCTTTTCCACTCAGTCTCTGCCCTTACTGTTGGTAAAACGTGACAGTGAAATACTAATATAGGTATGATAGTAACTAGTGACTTTCCTAGCTTGATCAACTGAAGATGATGTTTTGTGAAAAAAAAAGACTGCTAATCCACAACAAACTCTGTAAGGACAATCCAACCTACTCACCAGATTCCTGACAATAATTTCCGACCCAGTCAACACAGCCAGGTGGAGGGGAGTCAGGTTTTGACTGTCTTGGGTTCGAGAGTTTACATTTGCATTGACACTAAGAAGGAAGAGAACACTCTCAATATCCGCCTTCTGGATGGCTGTGTGAAGGAAGTTGCGACCACGACTGTCTACCTGGCAGATTGAGAAAAAATTATAACAATTAAGCTTACACAATCTAAAGCAGTCTCTTCAAAAAAGCATAATGCATCATTACATTCAAAGTAGCTTTAATGATTTCTCCCAAGAACTGTTTACCATATGTTTCAGATCACAGATGAAACCTGAAAATTATTTTATAGTTTAATCATGCACTTATGAATGTGGATACCAAAATTTTCCCAGCTTAATTTCTCTCCTTTTCCTTTGTATTCACCTTCCACGTGGCATCTGTTTCAAAGTCTGCTCAAGAGAAGTGAATCTGCTGACTTTCACAGTGGTTAACAGATTTTGAGGAAATATATCAATTTTGCTGACTGATACCACTGGATTTCTGAAGTAAGATAGACATAGGGTATACATTTTCATATTTTAGGGGATATGTTGTGCTACATGGCAGGGACACATGAAGTTTGCAAACTGAAGACTGGCAGTGCAGCTCACTTAAAGAACTATGAGACACCAAAGTAAGGTTAGAGAAAGCCTTCGGCATGGAAAAATGAAGCATGCGCAACGATGCCATGTACGATGCAATGCTAATCCTGATTTGGATTCTTAACTTGTATTGATGAGTACTGTTTCAAGTACAACAGAACCTCAATATAAAGTATGACCTGCTGCATGGAAAAAGTACTTATTAGTGAGGTATGATTAAATTCGAGGTTCCCTTAAATCATGAAATCAAAGAATAATAATGAACCCATGCATATGGAATTTATATTGAGTAACATGGTTGTCACGAGTCAGATAGTCGGTATCTATAAACAAGTTGTTATTAAGCGGAATGTTGTCTATTTGTTGTGAACACTCAGCAGCATGAACACTGCTAAAGATCATGGGAGTGAGTGGAGCGTGAAGTTGTTAGGAGCTGATTAACTAGCAAGTCTGTGTAGTAACTTCACTGCGATCTAAGACGTCGAGCTGAGTAGACGGACGCAGTCAGGNTAAAACATAACAAGTTTCATCAACATTTTAAGACGGCTAAAGTACTGACCATAAAATTTCTGATGGTCTTAATTTCATGAAAATATATTCTAAAAGTGTGTAAAACTGAAAACTGGAAACAGTGTAAAGAGTTGCCATGTAAGCAATGATGAAACTTACAGGTTTTAAACTCAAGACCTTTAGCATCAAAAGACAAGTGCTCAAATCGTTTACTCATCCGGTGGGCACTACTAAGCAAATTTCCCTCCTTATGTAAGTAGAGGTAAATGTTATAGATCCACATGAATTTCAATGAAACACTTTTCATGATCTTGCATATACACTAAAACATTTCAATACCAACTGTGAATTATTTCACATTCTTGTGATTTGTCACCGACTGTATGAGGGGATCATGTTTTCAGGCTGAGAAACTAAACGCTGAAAATTTCTGTTATGGAATTTTTCAGTCACTGTCACAATAAAATGCAACAGAAAAACTTAGTAATCTGGTTTCACTGAGCCAGTTCCATTCCCAAATGAAAGACACAGTGCCTGCCCATATGAAAACAAGACTTTCCTAAGCAAACCACAGTCTTCAATTAAGATATGAGAAGCCAGTCTCACCTGAGCATTGACATCAGCATTATGTTCCATCAAGCACTGGACCACCATCTCCAAGCCCCATGCACATGCCATGTGTAAAGGACTCTGGCCATCACTGGAGAAAGCACCACACAGTATATCATTTAATAAATCAGGCAAATGTCAGTAATAGTCACATCATGTGTTCAAAAATGTTGTGTCACATTGGTGGATCCATGGGGCGCTCCCTTAGCGCTTGTTATCCCCCTCCTCCTATATCCCCCCAAATGTTTTTGTAATTAGTGCTCTAAATAATACCTATGTCAGCTTCAGCCTTCACTTTTCCGTAGCTCCAAAAAGTTGTTCATCCCACAGTTCTGTATAATCCTTGACATATACAGAAATATTTGAAAGGCATAAGGGAGGGTGTGAAAAAGAGTGATAAATTATAATATCTAGGGTTGCATATTGATTATTCGATACTCAAGGAAAGACCTGTAATTTGAAGGATCCCACATGTTGTTGTCGTTGTTTTTTTTTAATAATAATGAGCGACAAAAGATTTACAAGGACAGCAGATTATGAAACGAATAATGTGAAGCACAGATGAGACTGGTACACTATACTTATAATGCATGGTGATAACACTTACTTCCCCTCCTCAGCACCTTCCCCATTTGGACCTGGTCGTCTGGGGCTATTCTTATCACAGCCACTGGAATGAACAGACATTAAATGATTATTGACTTGGACAATGGACATTCAATAATGAGACAAAATGAACAAAACAAACCTACTACAGGTTACTAGGGAAAACACACAAATACTTCTACACTCTGCATCTCAGGTGATGAAACAAAAGCATGGACCCGGTATTGATACCACCCTAATCTATCATCACTCAATTTGTCAGATCTAACTTTCTCTATAATAAAAAGATATTTCAAATAGCAGAACTTCCATAAGGATTATCGACACTGCAGCAAACTTGTCAAAATCAAACATCTTATGGTCCATAAATGTCGTGAAAGCTGGTTGCTGTGCACAATGAAGGCTACACTTCACATGGTTGATTAGGAATATAATAATTACTTTTAATAATAATCTATTTCACATGGATGTCTATGACTACAATTACTGTTTCATATGGATGGCTAAGGTTAAAAAAAAAACTACCTTCTGATGAGAAAGCAGGCAATAGACTCATTATTTTGATCAAGAGCTCTGTGNACAGCAGTATTATAACCCTGTCTGTTTATCAGTCATCAGGAATAAAATGTGATCATCCTTCCCGCTTGCTTAGAGTGTAATAACAATTACGAGACAATGTGAAGTGTGTAGACTACCTCTCCCCTCCAACCCCGAAACCCGATTTTTTTGTTTTTTGGCCTAGGCGTGAACAGTGAGTACTACTCACCTCGCGGCGCCGGTTTGTCTGGGTGCTTTCAGGCAAGTGAGAAGAAAAGCATAATTTCTACTAAAGAACCTGTGTGGGTGGCTTACTGAACTTTTCCCCCCCTCAGCTTGCATAAAAATGTCCATTTAATAAGTTGGGACTTGCTTTCAATGTCCTTTCAACAAAGCCCCACGTGTCCTTCTCAGCAGAGATCACAGTTAGGCCTACCGTTCACTTTACTGCACTTTATTCCTAATCACGGAAGTTTGGTGTTTTGTTTTTTTTTACTTTCTTTTCTCTACTTTTAAAGCTAGATGTTGTTTGTGCAGTCTTTACTGAACTCACAGCCATCGGGCGCTTTAACGTGCCACCGTTACTGAACCTATCCCAGACCCCGGCTTTTAGAAAGCACCAAATGAGCAGACCGATGACGGCACACTAGTCGGTAGACGCGATTACAACGTCGCCACTGCCCGCCAACAATGATGAATGTAAGGGTAATGTGGGCTTCGCAGGTCTAATATTGTGCAACCAGTATTGTGTCTGTGGTAGGCATACGCGAGACATGGTCTTCTTCCCACCCTCACCTCCCCACCACCACAGTCACCGTGCCGTACGCTCTGCTCTTTGATGTAGGTCTTAGCGATGATTTTTGGCCTCTGGCTTTCCGACTTCGGAAATGCGTAAGGCACACGTGGTCGCTCGTCACAGGGAAAACAGCTCTTTGATCGGTGTCCACGCCTCGCGATCAGAGGGAGCCGCTGATCGGAGGTCGGTTTCAGTGTAAAAACGGTCGGTGAACAGTAGAAGTGTCCGTAGATGGGAGGGTGTCACTCGTCGGAGGGACCGCAGAAGACAGGTTTTACTGTAATTACTTTTAATAATAATCCATTTCACATGGATGTCTAGGGATATATCAATACTTCACATGGCTGGCTATGACTACAATTACTGTTTCATATGGATGGCTAAGGAAAAAACAAAACTACCTTCTGATGAGAAAGCAGGCAATAGACTCATTATTTTGATCAAGAGCTCTGTGTAATAAAGTCTGGAAATATCCGGCTGGAGTCTGGGACCACAGATTCACATCACAGCCATGCTTTACCTGCATATGAATAAACAAAGCAATAAATAGTAAAACAAAGTATTCATGAATGAGAATGTCATAGTACCAACAAGAAGAAGAAATAATGACCCCAGTACGGCCCAGCCCCTTTAGAGTACCAGGAAAACAAGGGTCGCAACACTCACTAGACAATGGTACCTTCCTCTGAAAATCTCCTGTTACCTCATCTCTGAATGAAAGTTTCCTATTTCCAGAGATAATTCTTTGTCAAAACACAATGTTCAAAATTAATTTATCACAAGATAATTGTTCCACTGCATAAATATTTAATACTTAACACTGCTATATAGTCCTATAAATAGCCACACAGGGATTTCAAGTTTACACTCTTCTGCATGAAGGCTGAGTCTAGCCAAATGTCACTAGACTGTTTCATTAAGAGAGAGTCTGAAACAGTGCAGTCCTGTATTTTTGCCTCATCTGTATATCATGCTGCAATCCTGTTCCTCTGCTGCAACTCCTGCAGATATATTTAAGGTCTAAGTCCTTGCAAACACTTAGCCTCAAACTGACCAACTATGTGTTTCCAGCCCAAAATTCAACAAAATGCCACAAAACTAGAAAAAAAACTTTCTGACACATGATTTCCTTCATTACCAATGTTTGGGCAATATCCTCCTGCCCAGAGTCCAGTGCTTGCCACAGTGGACATGTTCCCTCACTGTCTGTGATATCTTTGTTGACCCCTCGTTCACAAAGAGCTTCTACAACCACTGGCAAATGACGACTGATGGCATGTTGGATCACTGTTTGCTCCTCGGGGGATCTGTCACAATGAACAGAAAGGAGTGAAAAGGTTAAGTTGATGAATGCTGATTCTCAAAGTTACTATTTTACAATCAAGTAATAGATGTTATTCAGACTGGTAAAAATTCTGCAAAAACACTGATCATCTTTATCATATTCACAGTGTGCATAACTTTCAAAAACTTTAGGTGTCTTTGGGCTTACTGTCCTGTAACTGCATATCTGGTGTCTGGTATCAAATAAACCAGTTTTTCCTGATGAGCCAACAACACGACAACAACTTCACTGGAAATGCTACAAGAAATTTATCACAGATTAATGAGTTTGCCTGGGACATCTGGAAAAATGAAAATATTATTTAAACGACATTTCAAGGTGCTATAGTGCTTTTCTGAGATATCATAGAAAGAATAATGTGCTTTTGCCTCTTAAACAGAGAAATATTAGTAAGCTGCCACTTCAAGCCCATAATGCTGTTAATGACTAACAGAGATCCTTACCAAATGAATGTAAAAAAGAGTACAAATGCTTACACAGCCTCCAAGTCAGCTAGATGATCCATGAGAAACAAAGCACTGTTTGTGTCCTGGGTCTCAATAGCCTGGAAAATTCATAAAAAGGTGAAGAAGCAATATCATCACAAGCGCAACAAATCATCCCTCATGATTAATATCTGAATTATTAAAGTATTATCTTAAGCATTAATTTAGGCAAAATCATGTTATCACAAGTTTGGGAATCTAAGCACTCTATACAACCTTTTCAACATTTGTTACCTCCAGATGGACAAAACAATCTGTGTTTATTATGTCAAACAATTTGTCTCATGTACTAAGGTTAATGGCATTAATATCAAAACTTTAAATCCATTTTTCTCATAAATATGTCATTGGCACAGGAGACAAATAGGTTCTCAAGGGGCAAAATGTGCAGCACAATATTCAAGGACTATGCCTCTGCTTTGTACAAACTCCATGGAGGGAGTCCTGTCAATTAATGGCATCTTCATTATTATGAATATGCTGCCTTGACACAAACCTAGGTAAATGAATAAGTTGAAAGGCTGCCACCATCCCATATGAAAATGCTATGTCTTTGTCTTCAGGGTAACTTCAGGGGATAATTGTGTGGAGTAATCATACAGTGAATTATTTACATGTGACATGTAGATAAACACCTAGCTCTGAGGATGTGAAAAGAAAGAATAAATTGAATTCTATACAAATATCGTTCATGAACTTGAACACATCACAAGCTTGAATTTATGCATTGGTTTGAATCTGGCAGGCCCTACTATCTTAAAACTTTAATATTTCTAACCAGCGTCAGCTCTTCTTGAGTCTCGTCTTATCAAATCTGGATAGTGCCTCTCACCTGATGTAAGAGTGTCATGCCCTGAGCATTCTTCTCATTGACATTGGCCCCACACTTGATGAGTTTGTCAGCAATGTCAAGCATGTGGTTCCACAGTGCCAAACCAAGAACAGTCTGACCCTGGGAGTCCTTGACATTGAAGTTAGGAAGGATCCTGCTTTGAGCAGTTGGGGAGCCAGTCAGCTGACCTGTGAGCAGTGGAATACCAGATATATATGACTTTCTCCATATATGTAAACAAGGTAGGAAAAAGTGTTCAGAGGATGAATGTGATTTTACCCTGGTAGCACAGCTATCAAATTGATACACTAAAATCAGGCACTACAATGTGGTGCTAGGGGCGATTACATGTGCTGCTGCATGTTTCATCAGGAGATGCCCATGTTGAACAATGTGCCATGGTGCCAATGCAGTCAACTGGCAAAATTTACACAGCAAAGCTGTGCCAGTCATGCCAATGTCTGACCAAAACAAATCCTGAAAATTGCTCGAGCTCACGGCATATCGACATTTTCGATGGAAATCAACCCAACTGTTGTGTTTTTAATTCTGAATCATTTTCCACAATTATAAGGCATTAAAGTAAACATTAAAACCAAATTAAGGTTAGAAAAAAGTCAATTTTAAAATTGTGTCCACATAACTTAAGGCCTAAATTTCTTCTGCATAGAAAAAGTATAGAAATTAATATATCTACACACAGCAAGGAATAGCCATATCAGGGGTGAGTGGGAACTGCAAACTGTAACGTAGGATAAAAATCTAATTTTTCCTTTCATAATTCCACTTCTGAATACATCACCGTGAAATTTAAACAAACAAGGTGCACGTTATTTTCCTTTAACCATCTCTTTACCCATAACTCACATTTGTCATCTCTTATTTGGTCTTGATAAAATATGCACAAATGAGTAGTGCTTTGACACAAAAGATCTGCTGAAAGCTTGGCTGCATTCTCTGTAATGTCCTTGAAACTCGCCAGAATCCTACTGTTAGTGTTACGATGTGACCATTCCTTGAAGCGTAGAGCTTAGCCTTCTTTCCCGGTGTGCTGTAGTTTATTACTGCACAGTGTGCACCACACGTATCCATCTTCTTTCAGCTTACAGATGTAATCAGATTTATAATAATAAATATAATTTATAGAAAACAATGGATTCTGAGTAGGACTATTCATTTTACATCACTGTCCTTTCTTGATTGATGACCGAGCGCACTGTTTACACTTTCCGTGAATTCTAGTGCTAAATATAGCCCCCGTCGCCCCCTGACCTCGTTAGAGGCATGTGCGCGCGGTTTTCGTGCGATTCGTCCTTCGCGTATTTCATTTTCATGAATGTTAGTTATCTGGATAACGCTGGATTTTTTTTCCTCCGTCACTCAAAACGCCGAAATATTCAGATTTTCTTTCCCGCAGCTAAAAACGTCGAAAAATCCGGAAATCTGTATTTATCCGGAAAATTGGCATCCCTGTGTGACACTATGTAACCTAGTGTCTTGGGGATGTATTTCATTCACATTTTCCTCACTCCACTCAGAGGATACTTGATTACAACGTGACCTCTCGGTTTTATAAGTCATAAGAATGGGCACTGTTTGAATGTAAAAATTTGTAAACCTCTTCATTATAATAATTGTCAGCTCTCAAGCTGATTTATCCCATTTAGACTGCACTTATGCTAATATAACAGTTTTTTGGTTTCATACTTTTGTAATCAAGAAAGACTTGTACAACAGAGTGATGTCCCTTTGTCAATGCCAGATGTATGGGTGTCTGCTGGGATACCACAGGGTCACTATCCTCATCATAACCTAATGCTGCTATGTTCAGCTTCGTAGATGGCGTTCGCACTGTCTGAGCATTTGAGTTGGCTCCACGTTCCAGGAGTTCTTGCACCAAGTCTGTGAGACCCTCTTCACAAGCAATATGCAATGGAGTTTCTCCCTTAGATTAAAAAAAAAAAATGTATAGGGGCAACCTTACAGTTTAAGACTTAATTATATTAGTACTCTTTTCGCCCACATCCCATTTGTACAGACAAATAAGCAAAAAAAAATTACACAAATTACCATTACAAATATAATTATTAAACATTTTATTCTCTTTGTGGCTTCGAGGAACCTGTAATTACTACATATCTAAACTTGCGGATAATAAATAAATCTGACAATTTTGAGTCTCTTGTAAACCCAGAGCATTGTCATCTGCCACCTTAATCCCCATAAATACAGACTCCTTTATTATTAAAATTAATTAACTTCTATGTTTTCAATCTGTTGTGCAATCCATAAGTAAATTTAAAACTCAATACCTTAAAATTTGGGTGTCCAACTGATGCCCCTTTGGAAGCCAGGAAGATGCCTGCTGCCTGGTACCCATGCTGAGCTGCTAGATGCAGTAAAGTATTGCCTGACTCAGGCTCTACTGCATCTGGGGAGGCTCTTGCTGCAATCAGCTGAGCAGCTAGACAAGACTCGTCATACACTGGACCATTCTCTTCCACTGGGCTCTCGGCCTGAAATGCACCATATTTTAACAGATGAGAGATCCATGACCATTACATACCTACTGTTTTCTCCAGTGACTACCTTGGTATCTCATATTATTACTGTTTACTGGTTGCATTGAGAAAGTTGAAAAGTATACTAACTGGAAGATTGCCATGATTTTTCGTTGTCTCCTGTTCAGGAAAACTATAACAAAGACCAGTTAATGGACTTTTCACATCAAAAATGAAGATTAGTTATCAGGTAAGCAGGTGATCAGGTACAATCAATTAATTTAAACAATCACTTTTGGTCACTATACTAAGTTACAACTGGCTTATAGAAGTTTTTCTAGGTGGTTATTTCATGTCATTAAGATCATATCTAGTCTCGCAACTCTGTGATTCAGCCCAGTCGAAACAAAAATGTGGAACAGATTCAGCTAGCTTCATGACATCATCTTGATTTTTTTCAAATTAACCTCAACCTCCAGCATAACCTAACAGATGTCTTCTGAATCCTCCGCAAAAATTAGCATTATAAAAGAATTACAACAAAACAACATAATTTTCACCTGCTGTTGAAGTGCTAACCACAAGGCAGTATGACCATCTGAATTCTTGATCTCTAAGTTGACCTTCTTGCAAGATATTAGCACCTGGAACACAGCCTCATTCTTGCTAATGATGGCATTCTGAAGGGGAGTACTGGCAGAACAACATATAACACTATTTAGACAAGGCATGAGTAAGAGCACAATGAAACAAAGACTCACCAAACATAAAGAAGCATATGAGTGGGGGGATTGGGGAGGAGGACAGAAGGAGGGCTAATCTATTACTCCAAGTTTGTAAGATTTGGATTCATGGGTAAAATCTGATATAGTACATAAGGGACTTCAGACCAAGACATTAAAATGAGCTTGTAGCTTTTACAGTGCATCAACTTCAAAGCCATTGATGATTGGGTACAGTTACATTTGTCCATAACCAGGCAGAAGTTCACGTCACATACGTAGGGCATTTAACATTAACCTGCATTGGACAACATCCAAAATACAACTAACCTTTAACTATATTCAAAAGTGTGTTTTCAGGTTTGAGGTAACTGACTAAACTGAGATGAAATACTGCCACTGACAGCTTACAAATGCTAAAGTATAGGCAGAATCAAACATTTGTATTTTACTAACCTGCCAGTTGAATCTTGAGAATTAGCATCAGCATTGTGATCAACGAGGAGCTTGGCAATGTTAGCCATTCCTTTTATCACTGATGGCTCAGTCACCTGAACACAAATGTTAAAATTTAAAGACCAGTGGCATTACTGCAATGCAACCACCTCCCAGAAATTTACATTTTGAACAGAAGGACGTTTTCATGAAATTGCAATAATAAGACTAGTTACTGTTTATCCCTAAACTATAAACAGAGGCACTAAACCATAATCAGTGTTGTGCAAGTATTTCTGGGTATAATAATTAATTATAATAAATGGCACTCACTCTTGAACAGCTTCCAGATGCTTTAAAGAGACAAACAAGCCAAAAAAGTGCAAACTGTACACCTATGCATACATTCATGCCCTCACACATGTACTCATAAAATCACCTTTTGCAATATTTTGGTGTTATATTAAGAAGCTAGCTTTGAAAGGTTTGCTATGCTTATTTCAGTTTGATATTCACAGGCATATAAATATTGGAAGCTAGGATGGTATCACATGTCAAGAACATGAGAAAGTTAAAAACTGCAAGAATTTGGAATTCACAAAATTTTCCTTGGGTAAATTGTCAGGTCATCAAGATTACCTTAGGATCAAACCTTGCCACCATGTGTAAAGGGGTCTCTTTATCCAAATGGGTTGCCATGTTGACATCACAGCCATTGTTGATAAGGAATTCAGCAGCAAATTCATCCCCTAACAAGACAAGCAGATCATGTTTTTATTTGCAACTCCTCGCCACATGGTATTAATGATGATTAATTACTGAAGTATTATTTTTCATTCAAGAGTTATTCACTTCTATCATTTTTGGTAATGTTAGTGATATGTTCCCTGCCTTGTTTTCCCTTTCTTAAGTGAGAGAGCAAGCAGATAATGTGAGTATACCTTCAAAATCCTATGTGAATACAACTAACTCTAGATTTTACCATCATACATAACTGCCATTTCTTTCAATGCTGTCACAGGAGCATTTTCCCACATTCCTCAACTGCTGCACAGCTAGTAAACCACTTAAAGCTTACTTGAGCCTTGTAATAATATTAAAACAAAATAAGAAAACAACTTTAACTGGTTATCCAGTTTCTGACCAGTCAATTTAGCTCATTTTCACACAGCAGAAGATTTACTCTAAGACACTCATTAAAAAAACTGCCTAGCACAAAAACTGTGACAGATGAAGGAGCAAATAGAAAACAGGTGTTGACTGGTGATTTTCAAATACTTCTGCAATTCAATGTGAAGTGTGATGGTGGACTGTGATTGGGTGGAATTGATATAAACTGATTTAACTTGTGCCATCAAATTGCTGATGTTCTCTTCATTTTCTGAGATTTCATCCTCAGAGCCAAATATCTCTATAAGACAACTGCTCCCTGATTTAAATAAATTATCAGTAAATGTCAACGCTATATACTGTCACATACCTCTTTGGATAGCCTTGTACAGCAAGCACTTGCCAGAGTTGTCTTTCCTGTTTACATCAGCTTTGTTGGCCACCAGAGTCTGTGCGATGCCACGCTGCTGGGTCTTCAAGGCCAGGTCTAGGGCAAGGTCACCTTTGTTGTCCACCTCATTCACCTTCACAGACAGCTGCACATAGAACATATAGGACAAATATGATCAATGCCAGCCTCAACTGCGAGTCAGATATGTGCATGAGCTGAGGAGAGACAGCAGGTTCAAAAATCCAAGCTGCAGTTAAAAGGCCTGCCCAGGGTATAACAGGAAAGCAATGAAGAGTAGAGACGATGTGGAACACTTCACTAATTTGAATTCAGTCATACTTTCACATCTGATTGATGCTATTTTCCAAATTTCACGGAGGAAAATTTTAATTTGCATAGAAATTTTCTGACTTGCTAGTCTACTGTCCCTCCAAACGCTACAGTAAAGAAAATTGATAAAAAAATCATCTAGCATTTGAAATATGAAAGCAAAATCCATTTGGTTTAAGGCAATGTCCTTGGCCATTGTAGACTGGCCTTACTTTCTGATGGTAATGATCAGATGGCCTAACTAAGTGCTGCTTGCCTTACACTTTTAAATACAGTACAGCTTCAAGATCTCAAATTTCCCCTAATCTCAATGCAAAGCTCCAATCCCTTGCTCTATATCCCAGTAATAAATTCAATACATGATCTTGAATACAACATAATTTTAAAATTTATAGTTGGTCCCTTGAAATTTGAGATCCTGGAATTCTACTGTGTATCAAATGCTCATGTTTTATTTATATGGGCATAAGTATAATAGTCAAACAAAATTTGTCTTTGACCTCCCTTCCCCTACCCTCATATTACCAAAAAAAAATAAATTCATGGCCTAGCCTGAGAATCAAAGTAAATGCAAGTTTGAAGAATAACATGCCTTTATATTTTCACAGAACTTAATGCTGAGGCTCATACTTTTCAGAGTTGCATAACAAAGTAAACATTAAGAGCATCTTTGCTATCTTACTTCATATGACTCACTTCCTTATCCCACCCACTTTTTTAGTTTCCTCCAAAATCCACGTCAGCCTCTAGCAATTTCCTTAACATCCACTCCTGTATCTCTTATCTCTGTGTTTACCTGAGAATCATATTCAATGAGATAGAGGAAGACAACATCCTCTCTCTCTGCTCGTATAGCCGTGTGCAAGGGGTATTCTGTCTTGGCCTTGAACATATTGTACAGAAGTGGTGCAGGCATACTGGCAAAGTCTTCACTTGTGAATTGGTCCTAATTAAATAGAAAAGAATAAGAGAGTCAAAGACAGCACTTCAAAGAGCAAAACGCTTTCTAAAGTTTTTATCCAAATGACTGAGAGACATTTTCATACCCTTATCTTTCACATTATCTCCTGAATATTGAAAACTTTGTTGAATGAATACTAGCTCTAAGAAAAATGAAAGACATACAACAGAGTAGAAACTTGTGATCTCCAAACACTCTCAAAGTTGTTAAAATGCTCTTTTAAAATTTCAAACTTTATCAAAGTTTATTTCATCTCTAAACATCTCACATTCTTTAAAGTCTGATTCATCCAGTGTAATTTTTATAAAGAACAAAGAAGTTGGCACTGTTGCATGAGAGTATTCTAAGCAAGAAACTGTCTTAAACAGTGACTGCACTACATAACACTACATAACATAATGACGAAGCTTCCATTGATAATTATAATTTGCTTAATCACAAGGTAAAACACAGAGAACCTTATACAGTGGATTTACCCAGTGGTTAGAGATGAGTTCTGAGCAGTGCTTCTTCAGCATCTCAGCCTGCATTTCTTCAGCTGTCTGGTAAAACTTGATGCAATTTTTCATGTTCACAAATGACATCAAACCATTCTCACACCTGCATTGGACAAGCAACACAAAGCAGATAAAGTCACTAGAGCAGTTACATACATTGCCGCATTTTAAATCATCAAAAAAGAACACTGTCCCTCTCCATCCATATTTCTCTGAACTATATAAGTAGCTTCTAATTTCTATAGCAGCATGGTCCCATGAAACATCATGGCCTATGTGTATCCACACAGGCCTAAGGTAAGCATAAGCAGACATGAGAAGGTTTATTGTGGACAGAAGCCATTTTGCACAAAATGAAGATAAGAATGAAGATCATACGATTAATGAGCATTTGTATGTTTAGGACAATTTCATGTCAATGCCTTACCACACTACAAAATTTGAAAATGAAAATTTGTCACTATCTCTTGGTCAATTAACTTCTACCACTGATAGTAAGGCTGATTTCATGACAAGTTCTTTCATCAAACCATGATTTCAACAATTTTTTGCCCATCACATGTGTTGTGTCTCTTCTTTCATGCTGTCTTAACAATTTTCAATGGGTCTAACTGAAAACAGGTAAAAAGAAGACTGACCTGCCTCGCAA
This sequence comes from Ellobium chinense, assembly GCA_033807755.1. NCBI lineage: Eukaryota > Metazoa > Mollusca > Gastropoda > Ellobiida > Ellobiidae > Ellobium > Ellobium chinense. The sequence continues at coordinate 324,662 of JAWQUT010000360.1, read as the reverse complement.
TTCCTCTAACTTGTAACGTGTAGCAGCTCTGAGAAGCTCCAGCAAAAATGTGTCCTGAGCCTGAATATTGATCTCATCAGTGTAGATCCAGCGGATGAGAGCATATGCCACATCATGACGAATGTCTGTGAACATTAGAGACATATATTCTACATGGGATGATACATGAATTCTGTCAAATAAGAACCAAACCACTTTTTCTCCTTGACACAACTAACAGTAGATAGATACTACTCTTGTATCATTCACAAAGTGTCCAGTGTGTATTTTTGTTCTGGGCTTTTTCACTTGATGATGTGGCTTGAACTCACATGAAAATGTAGTCAACTCTGCTAAGCATTTGCTACTTTTGTTTTTTACTTTTCACTTAACTTACATGCAACATTATTCAAAATTCATTTATAAAAAAGTCAGAAATAAATTGTACCACTTAAATGCACCCTCCTCTCATTCAGTCAGCTCTATGCTCCTATGAAATTCAAGAGTCAATAGTGTTATGAGCCGCAATACTAGGTACAGACCTGTCATGTTGAGTTCCGACACCATTCCGAGATCCGCCACTCCCCAATCGTCACTCCTGGCTGACAAGATAAACTTGTGTGCTTTCACATCATGCCCTCCCTCCAACTGGATAATCAAATCACTGGAGACAAACCAGGTTGGTAGTTAAGATTCTTGCTTTCATGGAATAAGTCTAGAATTCAAAACAGCTGCAAGTGTTGTTCTGATATCAGGGAAAGTCAACAAGGAGATTCTTCCATTTCATTACTTATTACTTGCTTTCAAGCTTAGAATCTGTGCGCCATCTTGGCCTATGATAACATGTACGCTTGTGCAGCAAATTTTCAAAGGTATTTATCTTACGCAGTCATATCTAGTCTAATAGCTTGGCTGAGAGTAAAAGTAAACACTATTTAACTAAGTTACAGGCAGCTTAATTATATGGTCCTGTATCTCAGTTTCTTAGTTAGAGATTTCTTCATTAAATGATTAATTCCTGTGCTGCAATGTATTATTTAAAGCTCTCACACCAGTAAAGTTCTATTTGGAAAGCTCAAAATCATGATATTGTCATGCCTACCTTGAGCTGACACCAGAACATATTTCTTACACTTATGATTATGGACATCAGATATTGTAAGATGTATCACTATTAGACACACAGTCGAGAATGTTCACCTGTATTGCTCCTTGTCAAAGAGATCTGCAATGAATTTGAGCAGACGAGAGACGAACCCATCCTGAGCTTCACCAGTACTGCCACTGGCTGCAACTGCCACCTGATACCTTCTTTCTACATCTGCTAGTCTGTTCTGTAGCTTGACATACTCTTCTCTCAGCAGACTAAGGTGGTTTTGAAGTTTTGAAACTTCATCTGTGGTGGGATAGCGGGACACAATAGACATCATGTTATTTTGGCTGTACATAACCTACTAAATTTGTACCCTGTGGACTAGGCCTAAAAAATAGAAAGTGTTCCAATCCGACCAATGAATGCTCTGCATGTAGTATGCAAAGAAGCAGATGCAAAGAAGATGACACCTGACCTGGTGTTTATAACGGACATTAATTTGATGTCCATTATCACAGTTATTCATCACAACTAAATGTCTATCTCTGACATAGTCACAGCAAACTAAACATGTCAGCACGACTAGGTCTAGGCCTAACATGGTTAGTAAGTTTTGTTTTGCTGATTTCTTCCCCTGCTGAGTACCCCGATTTTTGCTGGGCATCACAAGAAAATAACTAATTTGCCTGGAGGTCAAAATGCACTAACGTAGGCATACACTAATGTTTTTACATCAGCATTGCAAAACTTGAAAAACTGCGCTTTATATAGTAGTAAACAGGTAAGAGGGACTGCGGCGAGAGATCACACCCCTTATATTTCCCTAACTTCCTTACCGTCCGCCATGTTTCAGACTTAGATCATGTGACCTAATTGTGAATGCCAAAAGTACGATGTGCTTGTGTACGGAGACAGGAGAAAACAAACAGACCACAAAACAAAACAAACTGCAGAGTTGACAAAAGACAGGATGTATTTCCATCAACGCACGCTTTCTTGGAGTGCAAGAAGAGAAAACAAATTTAAACAGCATAGGTCTAATCCTAGTGAGCTTCCTCCCCTCATCCACGTCTTTCCATGTCGGCTTCTGTTTTCAAACGGCTAATAGCCTTTATGTTGGAAAAAACGCACTGGGCAATGTGCATTTCAGGGACTCTCTTATCTCCCTCCCCGAATCCTCACGACGGGAGAACGGATGGGCAGGCGGACGGACAGATAAACGGATGGACGGGCGGATGCAGACATATAGACTGGCAGACAGCCATATAATACAGATGGCAATGAGAAACTGTCACTTTTTCTGCATGTCTTCTCTCCGCTAGACAGATTATAATTGATAGTCTAAATAACAACGTGCATTCCGATAAGGCGAAAAGGTGCAATAATATGACTATGATCGAGGTAAATAAACTGTGATCTCTTCTACAGCAAACTTACAGGATGTCGGAAGCAGGGAGAGGACAGACACTCAGTCAGACGTTCACTCAAGTTTTTAAGACAAAATATACCTGATGGTCAAAAGAAAATGTATTCTTTCAAATAATTTAAGAATTAACGAGAAACTGTGAAAAAAAAAATAAGCCCAATAAAAGACAGGTAGGGTTTGTACTTATGATTTTCATTGATCAAGATGCCATACATTATAACATCACGAAGAAAAAAAAAATTTAAAAATTGATGTGACGGGTCAGATGTCAAGACACACCCGACAAACTATTGTTTAGGTAACGTGTTTTTAATTTTTAGGCTGTGAGATAACCATACGACCTACATATTTGAAATGTGCAGTGTTAACAGACAATATTCTTCTGTCCACTGTGGCCAAATTTTGGATGTGTAAGATTTAAACTATTGAAGTTATTAAAGCTTGAAATTATTTTGTTTTTTCACCTGATCTACATTTTGTTGAATGTACTGAATGTTGTGGCACTGAAAAATGTGGGCATAACTACATAATGCCTGTTTTGAGGAACTACAGTGTAATTAGTAGGCTGGGATTGGGCAATTACAGTATGACCTGATTAAACTTGGATCACTTATGCTCAAACGTGTCCACATCTCATCCCCTGATGTCAGCGCCGTGCTCTACACTTCAATAATATTATTTATCAACATTCCCAAACACATTCACTCATACACAAATATACAAGCAGTAAAACTAACAAAACAAGTGATATATTCTGTTATTAGAATTTAATAAATAATAAAATTTAGGTTTGAAACAATTAAAAAAAAAACATGATCTTGATATTGGTGATAGCAGACACTACTTGTCTGGCTCTGATGGTGTAAAAGATCGTATGCTAATATTTACAAATGTATAATGTACAGTTACACAAAAATGGTTTTTACACAATAGAAAAGCACAAATTAAAAATAAAACAAAAAATGCCAATCAAGATAATTACTAGAATAATGACAATGTCAAGGGCAGTAATTTAATGCAAGAATGATGTGAGGGGAAGCAAGTGCAGAAGGGGCATATGTAATGTTGAGTTGAAAGGGGCGTATTTGTTGGCATGCTGCATGAACACCAACGTTTTAACTATCTATGTAGTATTTCTGAAGAGAAAAGGCATTGCATACATATGTGTAAAAATTGCTGTGACTTTCATACCCCAAGGCAGTTTCTGCATCAATCTAATACCCTCCACAATTAATTATTCTTTCCACTTACTTTTGGACATGTGCGCTGTTCATCAACAGTACTGCATCACTTTCATTCCATCACGGATATGAGATTTAAAAAAATACAGCTTTGGTAAATCAAGCAAGAAATAAACATTTTCACTGGGTACATCCACCAAAATAATCACCGTAATCTTCCGCCAATACAGTTCTCAGCGACATGTTGCTCATTCTTTTAAATTTCATTTGAATACAATGAACTGCTACATTTGTGATGAAATCAATCATAGCTTTCAAAGAGGTCTGGTCCTTTAAACTTTCATTGCACAGGATCATTTCTGCGGACATTCCACTCAGTCTTTCCATCCCTGAAGAATGATAAATACATACATGTACAATGACTGACAATATATTTCTGGTTATTCATTTTTAATACATACTATCATGAGACAACTTTAACGGTGAATTAAAAAAAAATCATTTCAGAGCATTCTCCCATGGACATTATCATATTATATCCAGTCACAATGCCATAAACATTGTCCATGTTGACTTGATTGGTTGTACTGGTATTTCATAAATTTAATCAGATGCTAACACTGGTATCATTTGTTTACTGTTTTAAACCAGTACTGATGACACTATCGGAATCATTGTATGAACTATCAAAATTAATCTGTAAACTCAACATTTTATGAGGTATTCAATTTGGTCTTTTGTGATAACAAAATGGTTGTAGAACCTATGATTAGATTTCTCTTTAATCCTTGTTTCTTGTGGAATATGATGTTATTTGTCAACACAGACAATACATGAAACAGCAGAGACAGAACTGAAGACAGTCCAAGACAGTGCTAAAGTGTACCCATCCTGCAAACAAACCCTGAAGAAAAGTCAATTCAAAAAGCATCTATAAAATCCTGTTTACTTGCATTACTAGTAGAGGAGTAAGCCTTGCCGCTAATGTCTAGAAAAACTGATAGGAAAATTCCACCGAGTTATTTTATTCTTTCAACCAGCAAAGCACAGTACAGTCAAAATCTTACTGAAGCACTGTAAAGTCCTTGCTCAAACAAGCAAACAAACAAATCATACCCCACAGGCTCATCACACACCCCATTTCAAACATGCTGAAATTTGATTATTTCAACCCAACATATGAAAGTTAGCATAGGAAAGAACTGAGCAGAGGGTACATGGATGCAATATTACCCAGGTGGTACTTAAGCACAATCTTAAACTAACTATGAAAAAATTTTGGCCTGTGGTATGCAAATACTGTATGTCACTCTCTCATGTATTTGGCTGGACAACCTGCCTACCCATAGCCATCCCTGCCATGTAATTTTCTGCCAGCTGTCCCCCAACCCATGCAATTTTCATCACTGTCCTGATTTCTCAAGAGCGCTAACCAATAACTATATCAATACTATACAAAAGCATAAATAAAACAACATGTACTTATTGAGTAGGTAGCTGCATAAAGGTATTTCTAAAGCAAAATAGCATATTAAATCAATACATGTATATCTAAAGTGGATGAATATGGCAGAATTCCTGATATGCAGCCCTACTGCTACCCTATACTGTAAATGCAGCAACCATCTAAAGAGACAAAATACTACTAAAATTTTAATTGCCATACACTTTATTTGTCCAACTCACTTTACTTATTCTTGATGGGAACAACAACCATTCATTTTTCCAATTATTTGCAATGAATAGATAACCAAATCTCATATTTTATTAAAATGCATTTTTCCAAAACTCAGTAAATTAAATTCACTCTGGCTGAAAACCGAGCTTGTGGTACGTAGAGATGCATTTCTGATTTAATCCACTGAATACTGATATGTGGATTCCCTCAACAGTAATGACATATTAAGGTTAACAAAAATATATATGTAAAAAACAATTGCTTATTCCTTTCATTTTGGTACATCTACTGAGTTTTGAAAAAGCACCCTTCAAATATGCTTATACATTCTAAAAATGTTCCAGCGTGTAAACACTGTCATTCTTCTTCATCTTTGTGACCATCACGTAATGTTTTCTTCACACAGTATAAGTATCACTGGATGAGTTACACAAAAACATACGCAAAACTGCAGAATGCTTTGCTCATACTATCTACTGTACAAAGCAAAAGACACTGTTTAAAAACAATTCACAGTAATAGGCAAACAGCAGGTTCACATTGAAGAGTCCACAAATGCTATCTCCATGAGCGCATCAATCACAGGTTGATGCATATACTCAGTGGCAAATACAGTAATTGTTGTAAGACATTGCTGTTGCAAAGTTTTGAAGCACAAGTAGAAAGTCAATAAAATATTGATGTCCTTTAAAAAAAACATGTTTAAGTCAGAGGAGAGTGATGTACTGAAATTATAGTTGTACTCCTCATTCGGTATAAACAGTATTTCTTCAAGTACTACTGTAGTACATCCTTCCCACACTTAGAATTATTAAAGAAAAAGAAAGAAACCTGAATTAAATTTTGTTCCATGCATTTGTCACACAAATTCATTCCGCTTCATGTAAATCATGCTATATCAGCTGGCAAGCTCTGATTCACACATGAACATTTTTTTTTTTGCAGGTAAAGCACAATATTGTCACTGGTAATACAAATGTCATCCATAGACCAAATAATGTTATATCAGAAACATGGTTATTCCAAACTTTCAAAAACTTCCAATGGGATAAATATTGATGTTATTCTGGCAGACCAAAAGCTATATACAACTGCATTCCAAATGAAGAATTTGGATGGTCAGTGGTTAATGATAAATCCATAAAGGCTCTTTCTGATCTTTTCTGAGGTCAGGAACACTGACAACTATCCCAAACTTGTATCCGTTAACACACTGGCATCCAGCCGTTTCATTCAGTCACATCATTTAATATGATAAAATGTATGCATTTTAGCTTAGAAAAGATTGTAAAGAATGTCATAGTAATGCAAATAGCAGTTCAGATTTTTATAAAAATCAATATGTAATTAGACATTAGCAGATTTTGATTCTCTAATCTCCTCTGTGAGCTTAAATTTATGTTATGAGGTTTATGCAAAAAAGTGATAAAAAGTTACACAATACCCGTATCAGTTCCACCGGGAACTCATTATGTTCTATGGAATATAAGTTCAAACATGAATCTATGCACATAAACATCGCTGTGCTCAAGTGATCAAATCATACTGTCATATCACAAAGTAACCCAGATTATCTTTCTTCAAAAGCTTTTTCTCAATAACACCTGTGTAGCCTGACGACAGATCACTTGAGCTCAATGGAATCTATGTTTTCATGTATAATACAGGTCATTCACATGCATTATTACTGTTGATGAAAATCTCTTAATTGCTGAGGCATTCAACAGGTAAGCAAATCAAAATTAAAAACATAAAGGTGGGCAGGGACCCTTTCAAATTTTTGGGTTAAAACTCCTGACATTGCAAGTACTTTGGCAGACCAAAATATGAGTTCATATGAATATGTGAGAATTTATCCACATAATAACATGCGGTGGTGTATTTGTTGAATACTCTCCTTTCATGAATGACATTTTCCTCTTCAATTCACAACTCCCAAGCTGCAATGATTTCACTGATGCCTACTGAGCTTTAGGGAATGCCCATTTCAGACCAACCATGCACATGTCAGGGTCACCCCATGACTCTGAATTTCATATACATTGCAATTACCTGGTTCTGAGCCTCCCACTGTTTTACATTAAGGGGATCCACTTCTCTTTCATTGCAGACAGTAGTGTATTACTATGATGCATGTTACCCTATTCTATTTCACTACACTTTACATACAAAATGTCACATCAGAGTAAAAAAGACCGTAGAACTCATTTGTAATAGTGTGGTCAGAACTGTCCAAATTTGGCTGTTATGGCCATGCACTGTTCTTGCCAAATTCAGGTATTTTAACAGAATTATTAACCTCATTTACATTATGATGGACTTCTCTTTCTGCTTAAAACTAATGCAGCTTGCGAAAAAGTTAGAGAGGGACAAACTCTACGTGCACTTGCTTGATTTTTGTGGTCAAATAGTCTAATGAGCCTGACTAGACAAGCATCTGATACTAATTGACGAATGACATCCCGCTGCCACTAGGAATAATCTAGACAAAAACAATAGGCCTTGAGTTTGTTTTTTTTTAACCAATAATCAGTATGTCAAGATGTATATCAAATTATTGTGGGATTGTTTCACTCTTAGTCTACAAGTGTGTTCGCATGCTGTTTGTTTACTGTATTTTGGCTAAAATGCCAAGTCATTGCTAACAAACAACATAGAAGAGCCATGGTCCTGAATCACCACCAGAGAGAGTAAAAGTTCATGAATATGCAGTCACTGCTGAAATAAGACATAACAGCCTAAACAAAACACTGTGCAAGGCCTGCCATTGGAACAATTCCAAATTAAAGACCTTCTTTTGTCTGTAAATCATTGCATGTTATGAAGTCAGAGGGAAACTGCATATAAACGATTATTTCAGCTTAATGTCACAAACTCATTAGCTGTCAAACCATGCTGGTCTTGTGAAAACTTGCTCTTAGGGTGTGGTAGTGATGTTATAACAGCTGCATTTATCATTTTTCCAGGCCACTTTTATCAATAAAGAAGAAAAGGCAACAAGGATTTGGAATTCCATTATTAAAACCAGATTCTTATATATACCCATGGGCAATATAATTAAAGGGTTCTACTCTTGTTGTTTTTTTTTTTCGTTTAGGGTGATGATCTTAAGAAAACATAACATCTCAATCTACAGTATTTACTTTGCCACCTGATTTCAGACCTGTATCTAATAGACATCTGAATTGCTATGTTTGAAATACATGTGTGAAATCTGGTGGTGAAGTAATAACTGTATTCTGAAATAATTTTTCCTTAGGATAACCACCATTACACAGGATTTAGCACTTTCATGCATAATTTTGTATGCAAAATGTACTGAGTTAGAAATAGACAGTGCACACTTTGGTAATGCACTATAAACTACAATAGAAGAGAAGTGGATCCTTTAAAGTGTCTTCATGAACTCAAGTACCTCACAAAACTTGACATTAAAGACTGGTGGCCTGGAAGTCAAGCTGCTTAGGATGAAGTTGGTTAGGTCCTAGGTCTTACTATGTTTTGCTAAAGCAATCTGACACCTCTAGAGCAGGCAAGAAGATAAGACTGCTACATGTCCACAAATGAGTTTGTATAGACTTTTTGCTTGCTGTACCAGAGACCAAACCTCATCTCTACTGAACAGAAAATGTCATTAAGTCACATGACCCAGCCAATATTGATGGTGTTTAGCCACTGAAGACTGCTGACATGATAACATCCCCTCAGTTCCACTAGTAAAAGACCAGTGACATGCTAGCATTCTCTCCTTTACACTGGCCAGAACCAATGACAGGTTAACATCCTCTTCCTTCCACTGCCCAGGAACCAACATGGTAACATACTTCCCCTTCCACTGGCCAGGATCCAACAACATGTCAACATCTCCTTTCCATTGGCCAGGAACCAACAATATGTTAACATCCTCTCCCTTCTCTGACCAAGGACCAACAATATGTTAACACTGCTCAGCTTGCATATGGTTGAAGACTGTTATGTCATAATAGGTCTTGCACATACTCTAAACCAATTCAAATCCTTGTTTGCTTTTTGTTATCCAGTTATTTTTGAAGATTTTATAGCTGTAACATAACAACCTCTATGCCATATAAAAGCAGAAAAAAAATTAAGTTGCATTCAACTAGGATACATACAGTCAGTCATCAAACATGAAAAATGATTTGAGTTTACAATGAATATATCTCTTGAAAAGAAAACAAAATCTCTGTACTGGACTGTTTGAACTAATGATCTTGTCACGGCTTGATCAAAGGGATGGACAAGAGAGATAGAGAAGTATGAGGTGGAATATGACTTGTGAAACCATGATCTTGTTATTCTCCCCACGTTATATTTCATGAAATGCTGAACAAAAGTTTAAAAAAATTATGCGATTAGGATAAGGTTAACTGATACAGTCAAGAATTCTATGGCACAGGGCATTTCAATATTGGTGAATAAAATTCAAATGATTTAATGTTCTAAATCGGTCTTTACTATGCAGATTTCAGAGTTTCAGTACACATACCATGATTCCCTGTACTGTCACTAATCCCTAGTATAATATAGTGCATTCAGATTATTCACTTTCTCCTCTAAACTATGACACTGATATGGCAGACTTACAGCAAAGCTTCCAATGGTTCCTCATACAAGGGTATCAGTAAAAGTCCCACTGAATCAAAGCCAGCTGTTCCGAGAACCTCCTCGTAAGAAAGAAAAGTTAGAAATTTAACTGTGACGAACTACTGTGGTTTTCTGAAGAGAAGGAATGATTTCTTCATCTTGTTTTCCCAATGATGTTTCTATAGTCTTGTGAAAATAAAGCTTCCTCACTATGAGTGACGAGACGCCTCTAGACCCAGACATTTCTTACCTTTTGGTCTATCAGATTTTTGAGGTTTTGCTGTCAGGTTCAGTATCCATCCTTTGCTCCTAAAACCAGAAATTTCTGAGCGTTGGTTGAGCATCAATTCCTCCCTAGGTTCAAATTTCCACTTACCAATGCTAAGAAAATTTATAAATTTCAAGTAAAAGGAACTAGCGTAGAGAGGAAAGAAACTAGCGCAGAGGGGAAAGTAAATAGCATAGAAAGGGCCCATAGCAAAGTGAAAATAACAAATATAAGAAAAACCCTGAAAATGAAAATTTTATTTGCTTGGCTTTCATCAAGCCTGAAAACTAAATCAGTTATCAGAGACATTTTTGTTTTTTGTTTCACTACAAGTTCCTCCCCCCCCCCCNCCCCCCCCTCCTGACTTCCTACAATGACTTTTTCTATACATTTCCAGACTTACATTGAACTCTGGACATTATCCAGACATCACCTCAGAAACCTATTTTTTTAAAGTTATATGCATATCTGATATTCAGGTTTTTATTTTCAGTGCAAACGCTGACATGTCCAGCTAGAGTCTGTGAATCTCCTTCTCCATCAGCCATCACAAAACCCAAAATAAACACCAACATATCATTCTGATTTAGAAACTCACCAACACCGACTAAAAAGTGTATAAATGGAAATGCCCTAATAATTTTCACATTTATTTATGTTTTCAGAGCATTTTCCATTATCATGATAAGTTTGCCAAACGTGAATTTCTTCTCATATGCTACAAACTGTTAGAGAGGTCGCTACATTTGAATTTTAGAAGCTGAATGCAGATTCTCTTGCTTGCCCTACATGTCACTGAATCATTATATGACTGAAATCTGAACAGTTAATAAACAAGCTGTGAATGGGCACTGAAATCTTTTCAAGTGTTGATAAAAATCCATGACATCCAGTCAGCATTAAATGTGACATTAAAATGGGACCAATAAAATGTTCCATGTCTCTACATATATACCAAATATAAATTTCAGGCACAGATTAAAGATTTCCAAAATTGACATTCTATGTCATAAATATGACGGTTATTTTTAGGAGCATTAAAAATAAAGGGGAAGAGGGAAATGGAAAGAGGGTGGGATGACACAAAAAAAAAAAGAAAAAGCAAAACCCTCCACACCATACAAAGAGAGTACTTCTTGTGTTAGTTTGTGACAAAAACCTGGTTAATCAATACTCTTTACACACCATGTAAAAAACATGTAAGGAAAGCAAGCAACTAAATCAAGCCCATTAAGCCTCAACCCGTGGCAGCAGATGCTGATCTGTTGAAAAATTGGCAGTCAATTACCTGAACCTAGTCTGGACCACAGGGCTCGCACACATGCAGAAAAAAATGGATATGAATACTCAGTTTTACTTTGCCAGAATGCAGTCTTTGAAAAGCCATGCATTGGCGAATGCAAAATTGTCAACAAACTATATTTCTTTCCTTTTTCACGAACTGTCTTATTTTTTTTCTTTACTTTGTTCTTGTTCAGTGTCTTGCATGGGCTTAACTTTTGTTCATGTTTCCCAAAATATGCTTATACAAAAATAGTTGTGTGCTACACTGCTTTAAAGAGTCACAGCATACACTCACACAGAAACAGGAATGCTAGTGCGAACCCTGGACTGAGGCCTTGTGTAAGTTTCAACATTCTGCACTAGAAGAACATGGAAAAAAGATACTGTACTCTTAAAATGTGATGCTTGCCTTTGAGCCAAAGTTTAACCCTAACAAATAAAAAGGCAAACCTGATGAAATTATTGAATGCCTCACTAGGAACAAGGAAGATTATAAACTGCTAAAAACACTTCCAAAGGTCCTGCAATTCTAGGAAAAACACGGTCCAGAGCTGAAAGAAAAATTTAGTTTACTGATCAAACTGGAAATTTGTGACTTTAAAAACCGGCTTCCCACCTACTGAGTCTAGAATACTATGTTGGCAGCTAGACTCACATACATCTTTTCACAGTACACACAAACAATGAAAAATGTGCAGAGAGGTACAGACTTCAAATCACAGCCATTGTCTGCCAATATCATCTTTCAGTGAAAACTATCCTCTATATTCCATATCTTGTTTTGTACCATATTATCTTGCATCTATCTTGCACCAATTCATTTGCACAATAATGGTTTCATCTGATTCTCTCGTTCACTGAATGGGTAGATCTACCTAACTTCGTTCTATTTTTTCAGTTCTATCATTAGAAGAGCTTGAATTGTTAAGAGTGGGTCATTCACACATCAAAGCACAAATATGACAAGGATTCCACTGTCACCACATTATGACAATTCTGACATCATAAACATATATAAATAGGATTCTGGCTAATTGGCAGCATCATACAAATACCAAACAGCCTTGCATCACTGCTTCTGTTTTTATATCATATGGACCTGCACACTTTATAAGTAATTATAGAACAGGGTAGGACTGGGCACAATCGATTAGGAAAAATTCATTACACTGATTTGACTGCTGCTAAAAACTACATGGAAACCACAATTACTTTCCAAGTAACTTCCCAGTCACTACAGACATGGAGGAAAATTTGATTGAGTGCAGAGCAAAAAGGTCTTGCTACATCTACTTGCTAAAATACTACACAGATACTATTTTCCTCCCTTTCCCAATCTAGCCATCCGCTCCCTTGCCTCTACAGTTTATTCTATAAGCTTATCAAAAGTAAGCCTACTGAGACCCAATATATGTACAATCAACTGAGTTGGTAATGTCATGAGCCCTAAGGCATGTCTAGCATGCCTGCGGTAAATGCTACAAGTAATCAATTACCAACTGATTACCTGTGCCTTACGTAATCAATAGTAGCAATTATTACAAAATCGAGGAACTGCTAATTACCAGCTAAGGTTTAAACTTCACCCATCATATGACATATTTTTTGCTTAATGGTAAATAAGCAACAACAGATAAAAGATGCATATTGCAACATAAACAATTATTTTCTCTGAAAGGCAGCAGTTATCACACAAATGAATGTTAATGGTGTAATATATGACTTTCAAAAGAAGGAAAAGGTTAATTCTACAAGCAGCGTCCAATGAAAGAGACCTGGTCTCCCTACAGCATCCAAGATGGCTCCTCGACTAACTAGCAAAAAAAGCATCATGTCATATTTCTGGCAGTTTTATCTGTTAAATTTTTACAGACAAAAGTTGTAATTTGCAAAAATAGCCACCCTCTATGACCATGAGGTGAATTATCTCCCCTCTGCATTACTGTGTTGGCCATTCATATTTTTTTAATTCTTGTATGCAAAATGTCTCATTTTGACCTCATTAAAATTTACTGGTGACGAGTGTATACACTGATAAGACATTCTTATCTTCTTAAGCACTTGTGACTAGTCCTATTTACTGAAAGAAAAGCCAGAAAGTTTAAAGTCAGGGCAAAGTAAAAACCTTTCTATAAAATTATTTTTCACACCCTTCTCCACCTTCTCCTTCTCTTCTCCCCCCCCCCCCCCCCCNATTGTCTCAAAATGAGAACAGTTGGTTCTCCAAAAATATGAGCCATTGAGTTTGGTCTTAAAACTATGAAGGTAGATGAAACATACAAAATGTTAATACGATATAATGTGCACATTTTCTGATCCGTCTGCAAAACGCGCAGGCAATGAAGGCAAGCAAAATAAATAGGGCTCTATGGTATTTACGTTTTGACACTTCACATTAAACAAAAAGCACTAACACTTCCTCATAAAATGGCAGTAGCTGGTTCAATCTGAAAAACAACAGAGAAAATAAATCTGTTCTTACTACAGCAAGTCCAAACAATTCATTCACTACACACAAATTAATTCTCACAAGTACAATGATGCATGAATCTCAAGAAATACACATTTACAGTCACTCTAAAACTGGCAACGTTTCCTCTGTCACAGGGATTTATATGAAAAAGTAGGAAGTTTTAACTACTTCCCCCTTCAAGTAAAATCATCATATAAGTCTGCTAATTTATATGAAGTTTCAGTCACGTAATACTTTATTCATATAATTAATCTCTCATTAAAAGCAAAAGCAGTAAAGCTTAAGACCTCTCAGAGTTGTACGCACAAAATTACTGAATAACAAACACAACTTGCTCAATAAAATTTCCACCACAAATTTCATTTCAAACATTTTAAGCCCAAAAAGAATCCATTCAGTAACTGGTAACTGATACTGCATTGCTGAAAATGAGACATGTTTGTCCCATTTACAATACACATAACACAACATTAATTACATTTAGTGCTGTTCTACAAAGAAAACATTGCATCCTTGCGTTATACCTTCCAGATTCACCTGCAAATCACTTGGGTTATAATGGGAAGATAGCATTAAAATTCTTGGATTAAACGGTAGCAAGGTTTATTTATATACAACCACTTCATTTCAGTACTCTTTCAAAAAAACAACCTTGGCGCAGGAAATAATCCTTGTAAAATGAAACATCATGAAATTATATTAAATATGGGATTACCTTTTGGCTATAACCCATCACTGTTCTGTTACATATAGATCAATCTGATACACTTAATTGAGATCTACCAATTTCAAAGACTTCATAGTTAATTCAGAGACACTACTAGAATTAGCAGTGCAGAAACAAACAAAAAAATTGCAATCAAGACTTTTTTGGTGTTTGCTGGTTGAGCTGAGCTCACAACTGAGTGTGATTAAGACCTTTTTACTGTTTGCATGTTGCCTTTTGGGATACTTTCAAGAATGAAGTATTTAAATTCATGTTACATGCACACTTCTTACAGTCCTCAAATTCATGATAATCATGTATCACATGGGTTTGCTTCTTGTGAATTTCTGAAGCAAGACGGTCACTGACTCTCTAAAATACATTATCCACACACATCAACCAATAACAAAATGCTGTTGGCCCCATCATAATTTGCAAAGCATAGGCAAGAAGTTTATGAATCAAGGTGCTGGCAGTTTGCAAGATATATTTTCTCCACCTATTTGATTTGTAAGTTACCATATCATATGGGGACAGGGCGGGAGCCTGCATCACACAAAAGAGTAATGGTTATCAACAGCGCGGTTGTGCTGTTGCTGAGCCTGCGTCTGTTCCCTCACTACATTCTCAATGGACGATGTTCGTGCCCGTACTGACCCATTTACAACCACCACGTCCCTACCTCCATCATGGTGGAAGGTGGCCAAGGAACTCCGTCCGTGACCGTGGTGGGCAGCAGCACCACCTCGTGTCCTCGGGGATCCGTGCATGTGTGATGAGTTAGGAGTGCGTGGCCTTTCCAAGGCCACAATAAAGTCATTGAGTGTCACATCAGAAGAGCCACCAGACTCAAGAGGGATTGGATGTGTGCGGAAATGCTCCAGCATGTCAAATATTGTCTCAAACCAGAGATGTTGTACTCGGCATCTTGCCTCATTGTTGATTGTCATCCGTAAATGCTGGGGATTAACAAAGAATGATCAGCATTTTCTTGCATTCATTTTGTCAGACTAAATGAAATTCCAGATTAGATGATCATGATCATGTCTTAAATGGTCCTACATTAACCAGATTTTGCACATAAGGTGGCCTGCTTATCCAGGAAATGCACCGATAAGAATTTCACTGACTAAATAATGAACCAGGCTTGGAACACATTATGCCTAAAATTGTACAAAACATTAGGGAAATCCTACACTCATACACAAACAATGAACCCTGATGAACCACTTTACTTTCTCATCACCGTGAAGCTGTACTTTCTGTTTTTGCGATACCCAACAGACAAGCTATGTGAAGCTGTACTTTCTGTTTTTGCGATACCCAACAGACAAGCTAATCTTCTTACTTTTGCTCGGCCTTGGAAGTTGAAAGTGAGCACATATTCTCCTGCCCGTGTCTCACTTTTGCGTACCAGAAACACACCATGTCCCGAGGGCCCTTGCTGCAGGACAAGCTGGGCCGCCTCTGCTCGGGATAGTGTCCCATGGAACCAAGGATATTCTCGCAATACTTGCTCCACTCCACCCTCACCCAGATGGCCTTCAGCATGACCAGGATCTGTGGCCACAGGGATACAGCGTTTTATCAACAAAACGAAAGTAGTTGTTTTACAATGAAAAGTATAAGAATATTTTTTCTAAAGAAACAAAGTGACTGTTTCATTAACAAACAAAAAATGAAAAATTTTATAACAGAATAAAAGTGAGGGGTTTTATCAATAGAAAGAAAGAGGTTTTACCAACAGAGAAAGTCAAGGTTTCATCAACAGAGAAAAATCTGCTTGCACCTCTTTGCCTAACAATCATCTTTTTAAAGGAGATGTAGTACTTATATGAAGTGGAGACCCAAAGTTGCTGTTAAAATTTTGCACAAGCGTCAGCTGTGTCTAAAAACATTCATTAAACAAGCAGGAACTCATGCAGTTTGAGCATGAATCCAGATCTGTAACTAGGTCACTGAAAAACTATCAGGACAATGTGTAAAATAGATGATGTTTCTAGTTTGTTACGATTTCAAGTTTTCAAATTCCAATTCATCAGAGTATAAAGCAACGAAAATTATCATTACTTCCATGTGGACAAAACAAAGCTATGATATAATCATGTAATCCAGCAAAATAACAAATATTAACACAAGTCTGTGGTCTGCAAGGACATTCTGAACAGACATGGTCACAGCTGTTTCAAAATTAAGACTCCTGATTAGTTCACAACAGAATTCAAACTCAGACAAACTGCAATTTTAGAACCCTCTAGCAACTTCGTATTACAAACAAAACTCTTTCTGTTGTATTATAGATATAACTGGTTAATATATTCATATATTGCCATGGCTTTCCAACCAACCAAACATGTCATGGTCTGCGGTATATGAAATATTTTTCCAATCACCATTGCATGGGGTTTGCCACTGTGCTCTCAATTGTCACAGGTTCGGCCCAACAGACTTTTACCCTTTCATCTTCATCACTTAACTTCCTTACCCAAAACACTCTCTGTTCTCGGTGAGCCCCTCAAATCCCCCGCACTAATATTCTGGCCACTAGGGGGTGTACCACTCTCCATGTGAATCATGCTCCGAGGTCGCGGCGATGGGCGGGGTGGGACAGAAGGTGTGCCGCTACCCAGACTACCCTGGGATGAACTGCGATGCTGGGATGTGAGCTGTGCTGAGTCTGAAATAAACACATGAGCAAACAGCTTGTTCATAAGCACTCATGAACTTGTAATGCACCAAGTAAGATTCCAAATCTAGAGTGAAACCTCTTTGTGTAACCATGGCTAAACACACAACTCTGAACAACCTTTACACATCCTTCACTCCAAAGTTTGTAATGTTTTATCCTGAATGTTAATGCTATCTGGATAATCACATCACACTGGCAATACATCTTTCTAAGCCTGGGTTCTACTGTATTTATTAAGCTGACTGCTGGGAGAGCAAAAAGCAGGTCACAGATATTCACCACATATACAAAAACCTCATCAACTTAAATTTCTCAGTGTTCAGCTTTAGTAATGATAATGCTCATTCTCATTCTACGTAAGTGAATGCAATGGCTTTGTTAAAATACAGTGACCACTGTCAGTTTTGTGTGTGGGCATGGTGAAAAGCAGACAAGGAATTAAATAACTGTATGATACCAAACAAATCATGAAGGCCAAGACAGAAGTCTTGGTATTTAAGGACCAACATAAGAGTCCCTGAACTTTGTTTATGTGTCTTTTATGTGTCTTGTATGGGTCTGAGCGAAACTCCACTATGTGACAATGCCAACAAAACTTCTCAGCCTATTCCTGTACAACATAATACTTGTAATTATATTCTAACACATCCTATCTATGGTCCCTATTACCTTTTCTTTCTATGGATCCGGATGGAGCTGTTGGCAGTCTGGGTCGCCTAGAAACAAAGGGATAAACTTTGAGCACAGAGAAACACAAAGAAAACACACCACATGATCACTGAGCTATGTTTCTCCCTGTGCTGTGTATATCCCTGTGGTGCATCATAACTCTCTAATATAACCCACAGATAAAATTTATACTGGAAAGTTTAAAATTAATTAATGAGCATGTTACATCAGTTCACCACAACATACCAGCACTCACACAGCATAATTCTGTACACAGGACGTCAACAAAAATGAATAAAAGTAAGAAGCAAACATCTTCTGATAAGGAATGTTCATGAAAAGCATTTAGAGAATGAAACCTCATACACTGCAGATGCAGTGCATCCATGTATCAGTTTGAATATGGAAATAGACCAACAAATAGCACTTATGAAAATAATAAAATCATGAGATGTGGTTAATACTAGAGAATGATAGGAATGTTGAACATATAATTTATCCGTGATTTTTCCATAAATTTATCAGATGGTCTAATATTTTCCATGATAATAACAAGATAATCAAAATCATCATGCCACAACTTTTCGTCACATGAAATTTCTGTGCCATTTGACAGATTTTCCGTCTGGTTATTACACAGGAGAGCTTTTCCAAAAATGTTTATGAACGTCTAATATTTAACATTTTTCATGATCTTTCCAGACAGAGTGGCCCATTTTCGCAGATTCCAAGTATTTTCCAGACTTGGAAATACCAATAGCAATATTCCATGATTTTTTTCCAGATATTTCAGATCAACAATGCTTTGGTAGAAATCTAGTTACACACAGCTCCTGCAATCACAGCTACTTTTGACTTTGACAAACAGAAGTCATGACTAACATTAAAAAATTTCCATTTGGTTTCTATCTCTCAACAAATTGACAAGCATTTTTACTGTGTGCTGATTACTGAAACCAAAACTCTGAAGCGAAGACAAGGCACTCACATTGCAGCTATTCCCTCAGCAGTGGCAGCACAGTGATTGTGTTGAATGCAACTTCTGATTTCCGTCAACCAAGACCGCAGGTCCTGAGGGTCCGAGGCCTCCACTACATATTCTATGGTGCCTTCGCCCTGCAAGAGGAGCATATATGATCAAATACATCAGCTGTGATCTTAACATTTAACAGAATTCTGATTTTATAGCTATTTAATCTCTTACAGTAACAAAACTACTGTAGGTGAACCTGTTTTTCTCCAAACTTCCTTTCAACGGAAAATGATATAACACCTGTATTTAGTTTCTCTGTACTTATGTGCATAGAGGTGTGATGGTGTGCATAGACGGTCTCCATCTATAATATTACATACCATGTAAAGTAATTTGCCTGTGCAGTGATTAGGTGACTTGGCAACTTGCTCTAATGAAAGCCAATGACTTCTGTGATGACTTCCTATGTATTAACCAAGAGAAAAATCTATCTGTGTAAAGGCTGTGTCTACGACCATTTGTAGGCAGGCTTGCCTTCCACGATGACTACTGGATGGGGTAGCTTTAATTAATGCTGTACTCAATGATTTCATGCATGTTATGTATCCTTCATGTATCACCTTTATAACAAATGTGTTCTCCCGGTCTGGCATTTCCAAAGCTGTTGTTTCCCTCACTTCTGTGATCAGAAAACAGAATAACCCTGTTCTTGGCTTCAAAGCCTGAAAGAGAAGGGAAACAAAACTATCTATAATGGCAAAAATAAACGTATGTTAAAAAAACTAATCTCTTTCTGTTAAAGTTAAAGATCTCTGCCTATGAACTATGATGAATGTCGCGAGAAAGAAGAACCAAGCTCCCCCAAACTTTTACCACAATGCTTGGCAGAGGGAATGGCATGCCTTGCGCATTTGCAATCCTCTGTTGGGACACCAAGGTTATATTTATAAATTATGGCTATAAATATAAAACATGAATCAATGCTTGTAAGAATCTCTTCATTCCACATTAATGAGTTATGAATGAAATTCTGTGTACGATAAAACTAATTAAAGTTTGTCTTTCTAAAATTGATTTGCTTAGAGCAAATGTCAACAAAATGGATTTAAAAATTGTGTTCCCATTATGCTGTGAAAGTTGTCAGTGTAACACATGACATAACATTAGGCTGCTTCATGCAGCTCTCACGATGGAGAGAATAGCCTCTGAGACTGCATATAGGGCAGAGAGGTCATTTTATATGATGGGCACAGATGAAGAATTTAGAGAATAGAACACTTCAGTATGTTATGCTTAAATAAGTTTTCACAACAAACTGTGCTTGACAGGTGGTTGGAATGGCTCCTGAGTGAGACAGACCATCTTGCCTATCTGTTCTTATCTTGTGATCTTTTAATAATTTATTTTTTACTAATATCGGATGAATTTCTCACTTTCACTTCAATGGTAATTCTTGCTCCACGAAAAAAAAAAGAAAAAGGCGGGGGTATGGGGTGGGGAGGGGGGTGAACATGGAAATATTGCCTTCCTTTTAGTTTTTTTTTCGTTTTTGTTTAGATGTAATGTACTGATTTTGTTCCCGAGTACTCAAACCAATTCAAGTTCTCCTAACTGCTTTTAACCAACAAAATTCACAGCTGCCCACAGAACAGTCCTCATCTGAAGGATTTGGAAGCATAAGCAGAAAAACATAAAACCAATGCTTCCAAATGAATGGAAGGAAATGGAAATGACACTGAATAAAGGAAGTGACATTATAAAGATAAAGGAAATGACATTTTTACTTTCCAATCTTTTGTTCATGAAAATTAATCTTTACTCTTTACTACACCTTACTGAGGCAGTATATTTTCACCTTTTTTTCTGGACAATGAGGTACCATCTGATGCAATGTGCTGCAGGATCAACTTCACCTTTTTGTTGTTGTTGTTGTTTGCTACTGTTGTTTGTCACCATTGAGCTTCTCAAGTCCAGAGTCCCACCCCTTCTTTTCAAACAACAACAACTACTAATTATCCTGCACACTGCTGAGGAAGAGCAAATACTTGCCAAAGGGTACAGGCATATGACTCATGCCCCTCTGCCATGTAAATTAAGCTAAAGGTATTTCTGAGCACTGGCAAGGTAGACAGGAGAAGATAAAAGAGTTGAATGACCTGAGAAGCATTTCCTGAGTTAATGAAGCATAAATTTCTGATGCATAAAACAGCCATCTTTAGCAAGCAGAGGACTGTACACTGAAGCTTATTGACTCTCAAGTCAGACGCCCTGAAAATGTGATTTTTGCCTTATCCATTATACTCTATAATGTCTAATCCTGAGGAAATAAATATACTTTGGTAGATGAAACTTCTCAGGAATATTTATGAAAAAAAATTGCAATTATCCAGTTCCTACTGAGTTAATGATACCAATAGAATTTAAGGGAATACTTCACAGCAAACTGCTGGAAATATTGTACTTTAAATACATTGTATCTTTAATGAGGACTGTGTTAAAAATAAGAGTTAAGCATTTTTCAGAGAACAGACTGATCTCTGAGAGGGTACCAGGTAATCCATATCTTCACTTTACAAACCGCTTCAATACTGTAATAAAATTCCATTTACCTGCCCATTTTTCACACTGTATAGATTAGACCCTTATCCTTATCATACAATTGCTAATCATTATTTTTAAAATAATTTATCTCATTTTCCTCTTCCTTTTCCCTTTAAAAAACACAAAAGCATTAGAGTTCTATACACACCGAGGTTATCAATTCAGTCTTTGCTTACTTAACAATGATTTCTATTTTTTTTTGTGTGTTCAATTTCAATTCAGGTCTAGTGTGCTGCCTGGTATCATTCTCTTGTTTCTGTCAATAACAGCTTTATAAACCTGATCCTAATACTTATAAAGCAAACAGCCTATTAGCCATGCCCATCCCAGAGGATCTGATTTCTAAGTGCTAAATTGCATGGCTTTCTTGTAATGAAATGATTTGCTACTGTTATGACAGTCTCTAAACACCAGAATGGGCACAACCCAACATCTACCAGTCAATCTAGATTAAATCCTAATACCCTAAAACACTTATCACTTTTTGGCTCAATCTCAATCTGTTTTTTTTCTTTCGTCCACTTCCCCCGGAAAATGCATGCAATACAACTAACTCTGGATGCTGGCATCTAATATTGGTCAATTTCGCATAATCGCAATTCCTTCAGAACATGGAAAAAGTTGTGAATATGCAGTGCTTTGATACCAAAGGAACTTCAACATTTTAAATTCTGTTCTCCTTGAAAGAATGGCTATGAAGCAGAGGTTGTAATTAAATGGACTATAATCAAGTAGAATCAACTGGAAGTTAACTTGTTTAGCTTCATCGTAATTCACAGGAGCAGCGATTATCCAGAAATCATTTAACTAGATATCTAGCATTTCACTACACAGAAAATGAGGTATCTGGTTTACGATTAAGCGCACTTGACTGTATTATAGTGCACCTATGTCCTGGTGTGCAATATGCACTTGAATGTCACAACAGTGCTCTTTGTTTGGATAACAAAAAGTTGTACCAGATGCCCGCTGTCAACATCATACTGATCTCTCGCCGCCTTGTTCTTCAATATTCACTAAAGGCTAACTGTCATGGGCTAGATTTTGGGTGACCCTGCCACAACTACAGACATGGTGACTGCACCTGGAATTCAATGAAACTGACACTTCCCCAGTTCCCACAGTTTTTGGACAGCGGCAAAAGAGAAGAGGGATTGGGGGTGAGGGGGTGGATGGAGGGGGGGAAGAGAGGGCTGGAGGGAGATCTTGGGTCTAGTCCACTCAGGCTTAAAGTGGATGAGACTGAGTGAGAGGGAGACTATGGATGAGCTTGAGAGAGGGGGAGACTATGGCTCTACACAGGGGAAACTAACTACAACTTCCTGATCTCCCGAGAACCATGACCTAAAGGGTGGTGGAAGCTCATAAATATATACTTGTCTGTATTAAAATGTAAGTTTTACATTGTTGTTTGTAAGGGCTGGCATAGGTTGGGTCTCACACCAATGTCTGTCCAATGAACTGCAGCAAAAAAAAACTTCCTGATTGTCAGCATACTCTCATTTTAGCTCGAAGTGAACTACCTCAAAGTAAAAAAAGTACTATTTGCAAAGCCAAGTAGATATATTTCCTCGATTTAAACAAACAAAAAAAAAAAAAATCCAAACCTGTCCCACCAATCACCAGCTGTTAATTTGTCATATGTTTGAATGATTGAGTAAGGTTTTTTTCATGTTTTGTTTTGTTTTAAGGTAAAAAGTTTAAGGAATCTCTCTTATGTGAAATTAAAAAGAAAATTTTCGACAAAGCATCCAGCCAAATCTGTGTATACTGTTGTCCAACATCCAACCATGCTGTACATTAAATACATTTACATAAGCAGATACCTTGGCAATGTTCATTGTTTTCTTCATGTCTGCATTGTAACCCCAACCAATGCTAGATAACTGCATACCCGGAAGTTCAGAAAAATTAACTTTCTGGCAGTCTGACATCAACCCACAAAACAACATGTGAGAGAAACGAATAATAAATATGCATCTAGAAATCTGCTTCTAACAATCTTTAAACAAAACAAAACAAAAAAAAAGCTTTGTGTAAAAACATGCATCGGCTTATTCAGTTATTGTGTTCAAACTCAATGCTCTGAACCTAATAAGCTTTGTTACTGTCAATCTATGATGAGCAGATCACATGCACTCGCCACCAGAACATTAAATCAGTTATGATGTCATACTGTTTAAAAGGAGCATCAAAAACATGTTTTCACTGCGCAATTTCCCTCTCTGCAATAGAAGATGATGTCATACTACGGGATATTTATGGTAGGAATGAGACAGACCAAAACAAGATAATCATTTCAACTATCCTGCCAAACACTGAATAAAACTGCTTTCACCTCATGCCGCAATACAGGTAGCCTTGAACCTAACATCATAAACACAATGGTAAAAATCAATTATGCAAGCACATAAATGTTAGATTTCAGCTTTGCCTTTCAAATACTTTGGATCTATGCCATTTGCACTAGACAGGGAAATAACTGACTCAAATTTTTCTTGCAGCTGCAAAGAGTAAAAGCCCTTCCTTTGCACTTTACACGTGTAATTCAATGGCATCTCCCTGAGGATCAATCATCTTTATTGAACCCACTGAAGACGAGGAAGTGGGAAAAAAAAAAATTTGTTTTGAGAAAAACAAGGACAAAACAACAATGATCTCACAGAAACACCAACAATTCATTTTCAATATTCTGAAATACAGTGGGTATTACACTGTTGGGGGG
>JAWQUT010000360.1:243529-273585 GCA_033807755.1 Ellobium chinense | reverse complement strand
TGATATGGTTTAGCCTATGGTAAAATTACAGTGTCTTGCATGAAAGGTTGGTATTCTCCACTGACATTTAAAGTTTATTTCTTTTAGTTCTGGTTCTGAGATTCCGTAAGTTGTAAATATTGTAGAACCAGGGCACACCCATCCTAGACAATCAAAGACAAAACTGTAAGTCAACAAAACTTTATCTCCCTTTCTGTGGACAGCCCTGTTACAGAAGGTGTAAAGATGTACTAATACATCTCTAATGCCCAAAATGTATTCACAAGCTAAGTCCTTATTCACAATCAATCATATACAATGTCTGTCACAAAAACTTGCCTCATGTCACATTTTGCCGTTAACCAAGTGATATCTGTTGAGACCACAAGAACTTTTTATGATAGCTACTGATTTGTACTATCCATCAACCAGAGTGGGTATGGAATGAGAGGTGACAATCATGGGTTCTTTAGTAAATAAAATACTTATCAGAAAATTTGGGACTGTTTTTTAATTATACTCGATGTCTGTGCCACAAACGATTAATTGGCTAAAGTCCTTTTTACATCTGTTGTCTACATCAGGGACATATGAAAGTAGAGCAATGAGACAGCAGAACTGATACAACTATTGTCCCCGCTTTTGGAAAAAAAAACAAAAAACAATACATGAAAACAAGCAATAAGTCTCAGATTACTTCATATACATTATCACAGCACAAAGGCAAGGTGTAGGAAATACAAGTTGTATACAAAATATTTGCTTTAACAACATAAAAATATCTTACAGTTCCCACAGTGAACCTCCTCCTTGTCATCTGTCTTTTTCAATGCAGGCTTTGATTGGAAGCCCACAAGACTTAACATGCATGACAAGGACACACAACCTTTGTACCAACCAGTTTACATCTACATTCAATACTCTCACAACAGTATAATTTTTTTGAAAAGAAAAAAAAAGAAAAGGTCCATCTTCTTGCAGAGATAAGATCAACACTGTCAATGACAAATTTTTTTTTGGCCAACACAAAAATAATCACTGCAGTAAGTGGGCTTGCTTTTGATTAACTGTGCCATTCTTGGTCATAACAGTGAACTGCTTTACCAGTCCTGTTTAACAATTAATGGTATGAAAAATCCAAACCCCTCTTGCATGGAAGCCACTGCACTGGTCTAGCACTCTAGCCAAAGAACTCTGAAAACTGTACAAATATGCTTTGACTGCTCTGACTTCATGTCAATTTTGAGGGTCAAGAGAAAATCCAAGTACTTCAACAGAATACCACGTTTCATATGAAAGAAACAAATTAAGCCAAAGTATTTGACTAACATGAAAATACAATAAGTTCTCCCAAACTAGGAATACTGAGAGAGAATTCTGTGACTCTTGAGTTTTGAGGTTTATCAAATTGTAAGTATTGTCTGATATATTACAAAATATGGAACTCTGGACCAAAGCAATGCATTAACTAAGATCTTCTGAGGATCTAGTTATTGAGTTCCTGCTGTAGCAGCGACTTTTCATTTCCACAAACTGGTGTTGCTCATAGGAAATATACTGAAAAATAATAATAATGTTTTTGCTTTTAAAGTCATCATTCCGTTGCCCCTACTGAATCCTGTTTCTATCATCTCACCAAAGTTCAAACTCCTCGACAATTTACACACCAGACAATGAGAGCAAGGGAAAGCTGCCTATTGTCAAAACTCTCTACAAACCCTCCACATATGCAAGCAGAGCATTGCAGATCTAGCGTCAGTGTCTTATGAAGTCTGAGGGACAAATAAAATTATCAAGGTTTCCTGACCAAGTCTCTGTGCACTTGAAAAGACAGAAACAAGCATATTGCTGTATGTGCTGATTCTCCTACTCACAGAAAGTATAATGCACTGTTTCCTGTTCTCACATTTCCACCACCCACAGTAGTCCAAATGGCTTGATCCATGTCAGTTGGTTTAGTCAATAATTGCAACTGCTTGGCGCATGGAAAGAGTTGTAATTATCCCATGCCGTCTACACTGAATATACAACATTTTGTCATCCTAAAATAATGTTCCCAGTTTGATTAAGTCAATTCTGCATTTATGGAGTCAAATGTATCTATCCTCCTCCTTTATACTGTTCCACTTATTTGTGGTTTCCTGGCATTCTCAAATCCTCATTTCACCACATCTTGACTGCAGGGATGAAGACAGCTGACCATCCTTTATGCTTTCTTTTATCACAAAATTGAAAGAGACAAGATAACGATAATTTTATCTTTTAGTGTGCAGAGCTGCTCTCAAGCTTAACAGCAGGTCAGATATACTGGATGTGTCAATCCATCCTGCTTGTATTCTGAAGGAAGCAATGCATTCTAGGACAGCTAGATATCCCAAACATCCAAAGAGAATGTCTTTAATCCTCATCCATTCTGTTCAGGATTCAAGGTGTTGAGTGTGGCAGATCTCACTTCAGCTCCAGCCCTTAGTCATGCTGTACAAGGGACAAAAGCAGAAACTGTTTTCAATCACCTTGTTTTGTCATCAAAGATCCGTGTCATGTGATCAGATAGTCTCTCAATTGATTCCAGTGAGTGACATTAGTGTCAATAATCCACTGCTCCTACCCCTCTCTAAAAGGAGGCAGGGCAGGCTGATAGTCAATGTACATCAACAGCTCAGTGAAATGTTAATGTGACGTGGAGGTTCTTCTGCATGGTTACACAAATGTATGGAGAGCATGATAGAGCTGCATGAGTACCACAAAGTGAACAGGCAGGCAAGAACGGCGATCGTTGAGCACAGGGTCAAAGGTCAGCCAGGAGAGGGCATTGTAGTTCTCCAAAACGTACCTATGATGAAGAGGAGAAAGTTACACTGCTATGCCATGACGTGATCATTTGATTATCATTTATGCCAAAATTGCTTTATGATGTTACAGAAAAGAAAGACTGGAGATTTAACATGAGCCTCATACAAAATCCTGACTTACATACATAATATTCACCCAAACATTGCTGTAAATCTGAAGTACACCCATGCACGTATGTCAACAGATCACGGCTAATACAGGTGACAAAAACAAACTATATGAGCATATACAATTTATTTCACAGTGCAGTTTTATGTAAACATTTACATCTGCTCCCAATTGTCCTTTCTCGATTCCATGAATGTAGTTTTGCCCTGTCAACTAATAAATATACAACATCAGTCCCCAAGCCCTCCATTTAATTAATGAATGTCCCATATCATAATAATATTTGAATCATTCACATCAAACTCATTTCACTATGTGTCACTCATATTCTAGGTTGAATGAACTCACCTGAGCACATCACATGTTATGTGTGAGTCTAGGGCATGAGGTTTATTTCTGTTGTCAGTCTTATGGAGAAAGTCGTCATGGCGGGATGATTCATGGATGTGTAGGGCTGACTGTGAGGTGAGAATTAAATAAGAGCTTATATTAACAAAAACAGAATGATATCTAATAAACATCTCAAACATGTTTGATTTTGTTCATAGGAGGCCATATGTGGCTGACTGATATCAAGAATGCATGATGAGGTTTCTAGACTGTAGATCGGAAACACTGTGGCATTTGCCTGAAACTGTTTGGTAGTGTGACCTATGAGGTATGCAGGAAATAACTGAATGGCAGTTGCATGTTGTTCTTTAAAATTAAATAGTAAATGTCATCCCATCACTATT
The DNA here is from genome assembly GCA_033807755.1 of Ellobium chinense. NCBI lineage: Eukaryota > Metazoa > Mollusca > Gastropoda > Ellobiida > Ellobiidae > Ellobium > Ellobium chinense. The sequence goes on along the minus strand of JAWQUT010000360.1, from coordinate 269,911 downwards.
TGGGGGGAAAAGAGTTGCAGCTCTACAAGGCATTAACCAAAGGACTGAATTCATACAAGAAAAGATGAAAATTTACTATATAAATAGGTAACAGAGGCAGTCTCATTCATTATCACAGTATAAGGTAATATTTGGAGAAATTTAAGACTTTTTATTATAAGGCAGGAAGGCCACATTCCACATTATTTAAGTATGGAGAATACCACAGGATGCTTTGCAAGATGATAAAGAACTTACTTTGAACACATGTGGACTAACAAACTCATTCTCAGGGCAGGCAGACCAGAACCACTTGGGCAATGGTCCGGGAGGGGCAGTGGATATATAATAACCCATGGCCAGAGGCTGCTGCAGGAGGTTGACATCATCTTGTGGGTCAGACTGATGCTCTGCCATGCTCTGAAAGTACATCAGGACAAATGACCATCTCTTTAGAATTCTCTGAACACCTAGTTACTTCACTGTGAATTTTCTGAATGTCTGAACAAACTTGGAAAAAAAGATTACATGGGGGATGAGAATTCTCCTTAGTGAGATAGACCTAGGCCATCACCAAAGCTGAAAAAAAAATAAAAAAGGGGAAACACCCGAGATGATATCAAATAAAAAAAAAAAGCAAAGAAAACAAGGAAGATGATATCAAACTTACAGCTGATGGTCCACTATTCCGAGAATTCTGTCTATGTGCGCTACTAGTTGGAGATCCTGGTGGAGAGGTGGTGGGGGGATCAAAATTGTCCCCAAACAGTTCCAAGAATCCTAGATCTTCACCCATTTGATTGATGTCTGAGAACACATCGTCCAATTCCAGGTGGGCTGTGAAGTCATTCTGGGGATCTTGCTGCAGTGGGTTGGCATTCACCTGAAACAGAAGAGCAAGGCTGGTGAGACAGTCTAGAAACAGATTACTGTTTATGTGTACATTTATCTCCTTCACTTCAAACATGACATCAAGCCAAAGGACTAGGGTTCATGTGCCTTTGCATCTATGACAACAATTAAATGTCAGCTTCCACTGAAATGACCTGAAATATGTAATTTGTCACTCTGCAACTGGTTGCCAAGATTTCAAATGCTCACCAAGATTCTCATGTCAGAAAACAAGTGTTGACAGCTGTATGCTGCCATAATAGTAAGAAGTTTGTGAGATGATCTAAGCGATCGGCTTTGGCCTAAATAAACAAACTGATACTGAATAAAGTATCTGGACAACTGTCTGAGGGAAAAGAATTCCTGTCTACTGTTCTGGATGGATGAGTTAGTGGGATTACACTCACCTGGGCTGTGGCTGAAGTGGGGAAGACCAGAATGTGGGTGACACTGGCATCGCGTGGGGTCTGAAGCGGGATGCTACTGCTCTGCTTCTCTTCTTGCTTCATAGCATCCACAACAACCTGAAAACAGAAAGCACGGCAGTTTTATATGACAGCCATGTGACAGTTACGTCATTCTTTACCACAATTCTAATTTTGTTTTCTGTTGCAAGTTTCTGGGAAATCTCTCCTCTTGAAGGTGGTACAAAAGAAATATCATATGGATCCCATCAATCACTGAAGATTCTCTTCTGAACCCTCAGTTCACGCTCTGTTGTTCTGAATATGACATAACATGAAGAAAGCTGGATGTAGTTATAGCTCCACACAGTCAGTGTACTGCTGCAGGCTAACTTTTCATTTAAATGATCAAGAAAGGAGACTTTCACATGAGACACAGAGAGGGAAATACAGAGACAGAGTGAAAGAGAAGGAGACACAGACAATACATTTAAAAATATGCTGAAAAAAGAAGAGAGGTAATTAATACCTCATCCCAATAACAATGCAATGTTCAGTATTATTACCTGAAAACTTGGGTGTGTCTCTATGGAGGTGAGGCAGACACTGAGAACACAAGGCACCTCTGAAGGTCCCATCACCAGACACTGGCCACAATTTTCCTTCAGCCTGCGGGACACACTCTGCAGGTTCTTTTTGCTCAGCAAGCCAGACCAACCTGTGGAGAAGGTGGCACAAAAGAGGTGATTTCAGTTACAAAAGTAACATCCTGAGTTCAAAGTCAAAAAGTAAAACTGTGACATTTATGCATAAAAGATTTAATACCTAAAAAATATGCTCCATTATGGTCTTTACAACAGACCAGTGCACAGCCAGGAACAAGTTTTCCTACCAAAGCTAAGAATGACATCTTCCAATTCATTAAAATTCACAATAAAACGAACGTGACAATAAGATGAATGTGCTTAAATAAAGAGGTTCTATCTAGAGAGCCAACAGGGCCCCTATATTCTACTGAATTTAGAACATTATAGACATTTTCCACTAATCAGAATTATGGCTGAATGGAAAAAAAAATGTTTAAATAACCCCTTCTCAAATATACAGAATTCAAGATTACAGAAATTTCTATAGGTTTGTACCTTTCAGTTCTCCATGGCCCATACGGCCAAACCTCCCGATGACAAGGCGGGTAGGGTAACATGTTAAGGACACCACTCCCAGGATAAAATCCCATAATTTCTGAAGACCAGGCCGCCTTGCTGATGCTTTTTTCCTGCGGTTTCTATTATACAAAAACATGTGATTAAAAAAAAGGTGATTAAACAAAGTGAGGAAGTTAGAACTTTAATATTTCTTAAGATATTTGAGTACAGAATTATACAATCTAAATTGGCAAACTCATGTTTGTTTGAAAGTAATCTCAAGTCAAAATTTATTTCATGCTCTATGAATTGTACCTAATGTATATTCATCTAAGGTACCGTCTAGTCAGCAGATACTTCTTTCATGGTTTCTTCAGCATGATTGTTCCTTTAATACTAATGTGGAGAATGTGAATCAGCATACACAGAAGAGGGAAAGTCAAGAGGAAATGTGTGCACGCCTATTTCATGTGGTGTGGCTAAATGTTTGACTGTGAGAAGTCATTCTTTGTCACTTCATTACTCTAATTCTGCAGCAGATGATATGCTTATAGTTATTGTTATTTAGTGTGTTTGATAAGAAACTGCCAATAAAGGAGACAGGTGTGCCACAGAGAGAAAGAGCTGATGACAAACCTATTAGGAATTTCAATGTTGATGGTGCAGTGCTCCATGAGCTCCCCCTTCTCATCAGTGCACACTGCTAACAGCCAGCGCTGGTCCTCAGATAGACAATAGCCACAGAAGACAATGGTCTGCTGGTCAGTCTTTGCCTCCATGATCTGGTTCTGTCGATTCTTAGTGGAGGCCAGGATGTACGGTGGACTGTAGAGTTTCAGGTTCTCCATCTGGTGCAGAAAATAAATATAAATAATATAGACCCTATGAATAAATGTTCACTCACATGGACTGAGTTGAAGTTTTTCTAATCCATTTGCTCAGTAATGTAAGAAGCTCATTTGCTCAGACTGAGCAACTGATCATGCTTATTTATAAAATGTTATAAAATACTGCAAACAACACTGAGGCAACATATTTTGTTAATGTCCACTATAGCTTCATGTGCAGGCAAATCTCTATCTGCTGAGAAGTCAGCCTGTCATATCTCAGTCTGCCTCAATAAATTTCACAAGTTAGTGCTAGGTCAATGACAGTGTGTTAGAGGTGGATATTGGAAAGTGAAGTATTACAGGCTTCACACATAAAACACATACAAATTCACCCTTCAGATATCCTGTAGATCTCAAATGGTTTCATAATTCTCAAAACTCAACTATATTCCCCCATTTGCTAAAGTACATCCCTTTCAAGTTAAGACATGAGAGATCAGTGCCGAACACAGGATTTAAAAAAAAACAAAAACACAAGGAAGTTAGTGCTAAGCAATGTTTGACCTTCACTTTCAACTGAATTGTCGACTCCAAGTTTTTTTCCAATTTCCTGCATAGATGTAACCTGTATCATCTGCTTGATTTTCAACTCACTTCTTTTCGTTTCAAATACTGTTCAGCGGCAGCTGCAGGACCAAACCCAGTAAGAGAACGTCCTGTGATGCTGTGGCCCAGGTTCCATTTACATGAGGTAAACACAGAGAAAGCTATAGACTTCAGATTCTGCAGTTTGGTGCCACTCTCTTTATGCTCAAGAATGGTGTGCAATGGCACAAGCTGTGAAGATGGGGGGGGGGAGAAAAAAAAAATCAGAATCACAGAATTTGTATACTAGCTCAGAATCATACTGCGAGTAAAAATCACTATTGACTTTAACAGATATTTTGCTAGAAGTTACTTTGTTCAATGTTAATCATCTTGATGTCTTAGAATAGTCGCAGCATGACGATACTTGAATAAATCAAATTTGTAGGTCAAATTCTTAACCAGTTATGTGTTGAGGTAGTGTCATGCTGCCCATTTTACCAGGCAAACAAAATTAGTGACAACCCCACCCTGATGCTTAGTAGTAAAATGATACTGTTCTTACAAACTTACTTGTAAACTCAAATTATTGGCTAAGTGTTCCGGCAAGTTCATCTGCTGGTAGCACTTGAGAAGGCCAACCACAGCCAAACGTGAGATGGCCTCTCCCTCTTGGCCATAGGAGAAAGGATCCACCAGGTAAACCACAATGGCTGGAGCATCTGGATTGTCATCCCCACCGCCCTCACCACCTTCATGTCCACCTTCCTTCTGTTGAGAGTTGCCATCACCCTGGCTTCCATCTAGAAAAGGAACAAGTGTAAACAAATATTCACCTTCACATTTTATAGACACACTGATTCATCACAATAAATTTCTGGTTAGCTTCTTCTTCTTAATATAAATTGGTGACTCTGCATTTGAACATTAAGCAATGTGCATGTTATAACTGTGACAAACAAATAGAGACTGATTATGCTTCAGCCTCCCCAATGAGCTAAAACTTGTAGATGCATGCTTTATCTTTTAGTCACTTTGCGAACAGCCGATCAGAAGTATATTATTTTAGACACTTAATGAGAGTGACATACAGAAAATTTAAGTGCATAAAAATTCGGCATGATGTCCATCTGAATTCCCTTACCTCTACCTTCTTCACTGCCTTGTGATCCCTGACCCTGGCTGCCTGACTGAGACCCTGAGTTTGCTTGGCTGTCAGGGGTGGCAGGTCTGGTGCTGTTGGCTGCAGGCTCAGGCATTTTGAACTGAGCCTTGTGAGCACTGCCTGATCCTTGGTCAAACATTGTCTTGTCCAGATTGGGTTGGCAAAGAATGGGGGCTGTTACGGGAACAGAAATTGCAAATGCTCAGTCTCAAACACGCATAGTCTAAAAACACCATCCAGTGTTTTCTCCAGGTCATAATGGCTGGGGAAGACATTCCCCTCTTGTCCAAAATTTGAGGGAAAATTTGTACAGTTTTGATGGGATTTTAAATTTCTTTCTAGCAATGCAAACTTTGGGGTGCTGTTCAATGTATTTTTTTGGGAGATTTTGAAAATTAATGAACAAATTGCACTGTCTGAAGAAAACACTGCATCATCAATTACCTGTGAAAATCAGATCAGCAAAAGATTTAGCAAAACATATATGCCGCTGAGAGCTGGCAAAGCTGGAATCTAAAAATATCACAATTTTTTCAGTGTTATTAAAAAGATTACATAAAAACTAAAAACTGCCCTCATTTCTCACTCTCATAAGGTATTTTCCTATTCCTCTACAAAGGATGCTGCTCATTCTATTGCCCATGCTATGTCAACTCTTTAAAATACAAAAACAATATAATATCTCTATCATTCCTTACCAAGATTATGTTTGCAGACTTGTGCATACAGCTTCAGATTTGATGCTATGCTTGAGTCACCTGCATTCAAAGAAAATGCAAAACAGATTTCAAAAACTGAACACACATATTTTCTTGCATCTATTTGATGTGAAATCTTGTCCCGCAAAATAATTCTCAGTGAATAAAACGACTGACTTTAGCTGAATGTGGATAAATTGGCTGCATACATTGTTCAGCTTCTACTATGCAACACTGACTCTTCCTGACAGTAAAATAATGCATAGTACAGACTGAAGAATACTTGGAACTCCCACAAGAAATTTCAGTATCTTTCACCATCGCAAATATCCTTCACTGAATCTTTCCCAAAAATACTGCTGTCATCGTTCTATAATCAGATGTATTTCCAGGCTCTCCCTCTTTGGTGATGGAAATGCAGTGTTGGTGGCTGGTAAAGATTATTAGATTTATTAGGGACCTGACAACCTATATTTCAATTTCAGGGATTCTTAAAGGCCCTTCAATCTGTTGTATAAAACATTTCAAGAATTCTGAAAGGCCCTTCAACCCGCTGAATAAAACAGAGGCCTTTATAAAGAATTTTATAGATCTCCATACATCCTGTGGAGTGTGATTACTTGAAAATAATATGATTTTAACATTACTGTCACTCACCTAGAAGGCTGAACCAGTCCTCTACTGGCTCATTCATCAGTTTAGCTGCCACCTGCTTCCCAACTCGCAGCACACCATCTCGGAGTGGCTTGGTGATTGCACAGTGACGACCAAGTCTACACATCTCATACACAGTACTGAGTTCTTTGAAGAACGACACAACATGTTGTAGAATGAAATCATTATCTGGGGCCACCACAACGTACAGTACATCTCTCATCCGTCCATAAGGTTCCAGAAACTGCTTATCCTGCAAAACAAAATCAGGGGTGTGCAACTGATAAAACCTCTCCTGAGAATAAAAATCACATCAAGGACTGGTATTCAGGATGCATCATGACACAATAAAATTATTCAGATACTGCAGTTACAATAAAAAATACAAATTTAGCAAGCCACTCAATTCAGTCATTGAAACAAAATGAAAAGTAAAAAAGTACTTAAAAGAGACAAAAAAAACCCCATTTCTACAAATATGGATAATTTGGAATTTTACTGTGAATTACTCAGATCAGAAAAAAACAAAACAAAACGGAAAGAGCGGAATTTAACAAAACCTTCAAACTGAATTAAAAATAAGCTTGAACAAACATTCATTTTAGCAAAGATAAATCCAGCCAACAAAAAAATTTCTTCATATTTGATGGTATTGGTCAATCCAGCTTCAAATGTCACTGTTTGAATGTTTAACCAGGGGAATGAAATTGACACCAAAATGACTACTTTTTGGATGTGATGATAAGAGGAAGAAGAATGTGGTTGTTCTTACCCAAAAGCGTAAGCTGTATGGTGATACGGATAACCAATCCCTATCATGGCCGACAAGTAGTTGTGGAATAGGTTGTGGCTCATGGTTCTCTTCAGTCCCTGTAGAAAAAAACAGTGGATCTATCAAATGACACAGTATTCGTCAAAGAAATAAAACTATGATGAGATTATGAAATCTTGTATTCAGGCAAATGCCAGTTTACGAGACTTCACATGCAGTCCAAGCGCCTCAATAATCTTCTTAACTCCTCAGGGAAGTGAACAGTGTCATTATATCACAATACACGTGCTGTTTGTTATAATATCACAGCACCAGATTTCACTGCTTGTGGCCATGTATCCCTTTTACAAATGGTGAATTGAGAAAATATGAATCTATCTAAAGTTTTTGACTAACTACCACAATCAAACACCCTTGCATTTTGTACACAGGAATGCCATGGTTCACCATCATACATCTGAATTACAAGCAGACCATAAAATCACTGATTTGTGTAGGTCACACAAGTCTGGGCACAAACAATCTGAAGTTGATCCTCTTTACTAGCTTTTCTCACTCCTAGCCACATTATGGATTTCACCCTTCAGGTACAAAGTGTATGTTATTCCACAATAGTGTCATTCCAGTTTACAAGCGTCCTGTATCTTATTTTGTACAATACTGAAACTCTTCCAACATGGTTTTGGGTTAATGCTAAGGTTAGGGAAGGAAAATACTGTGGAAGAATCAGGGACACTCTTTCCTCCCCCAACCTCACTCCAAACAGCAATCTTGCCACTAACGCAAGCATATTTTGGGGGATTCCCAGGATTATAGCCCAACACTTGTAGTCTGGAAAGAAAATATTTTCATCTACTCATGTACCATGGTATATATACAAAACTATAATCTTTTGCTCACCCTCTTTTGTTTCAAACATTTGAAGGTTCCATGGAACAAGGGAGAAATATATAAATTAAAAATGAACAACAGCAGCTGAATTATTCAATGTATATTATTTGCATTGTGTTTTCAGAATACAGAGCTGCCAACCTCCAATACTGGATTTTCATATTCCAGGCATCAAAAATTCATTTTCTGACTCTGATTTTCATACTCACACCGGTGCAGAAAAATAATCTCGCGAAATTTAAATGACTGTCTCCTTTTAGCTGTTTAATCATACTTTTAGGCTTGTAGATAGCTACTGTTTTCGTATCACACTAAAAAGCTTTTCTTCAGCTTTAAACTGAGGTAATGGGAGTCACTCGCTGTGGTAAAATAATATACTTGACTATCAACAGCTCTTTCCAAATGCTTTTCATATTTCTGTAATCTAAGTGCTATTTTGATTAGGTGAATTCTTGCTTTTAACTAAAAAAAAATCCCCCTTCCTTTAAAATTAAAAAAAGAAACCAAAAACTGATAAGATATGTAAGATACTGGCAATAATAACACAAGAACGCCCTCATTTTGTAAGACAAATTTATACAAAAGAAACTTGTTCATCACATAATTGCTGCTAAGCTTGAAATTCAAGACCATCAGAGGACAGACTGTAGCACTTTACCATGCCCACTAGGAAAATTAAATCATTTATATCCTGCTAAAATTTTGATGTCACCAGAGACCTTGAACTGCATTAATAGCAGTAATGTACCCGAGTGTAAAATGCTCACATTCATATCTTAAATTGCTCTCTCAGATTTAAGCATGTCATCTGCTGGTAGAGCAGGAAAGAGAAATCCATCTAGTCTAGAGCTGGCACTAAACTTTCCAAACTGGGGCTTTGAAAGCGCTCTGTCAGGCCTACTAGACTAGATCTAGGTAATGTGTAGGTACTCTGGGTATGGCACAATGCATAAGCATGGCATGACATGATTTGTCGGGCATCAAAGTAAACCCCCAAACGCTGCAAGGTTATCTGGAGATGGGTTGAACAGTAGCATAAAGCCTCCTGTGATGCCTGGTATCTTTGTAAGAGACTTCTAGTTTCAACTAAACTTCTTCTGGATCTAGCAATTTTGGTATGCGGCCGGCAAATGAGCCTAACATACACGCCAAACGGTGCCGGCAAAAGCGGAACTAGGAAACGCGCGCGTCAGCATCGATACTGCTGTGTACTCTACAGCAAAACAGAATGCCAGCACTATACTGTACTCTTCGATTTTTAATCGTTTGTTGTGAGACTCGAGTACTTGTACTCATGACTAAAACAGCCCATTTTGATGATTTTCAGTACAAGAAAGCTCTTTAAGCGCCCGACTTCGTTGCGGAAGGCATTCATGGTATTCTTTTTCATACTGACAGTCGATTTTCGTATTTTTAAGAGTACGATTCGTATTTTCGTACTGAGGTCAGATTTTCGTATGAAATACGAAAATTTCGTACAGGTTGGCAGCTCTGAGAATACTGCAAAACTTAGTCTGCAATACCTCAAAATATGTCAGTCTTTCTACTGCTGCCCTCAAATGGTAATATTTCTATATCCTCTACAAACCATGCAGAGAACTTCTGATGACCCACCTCTCCCAGCCAGCTCATGGAAATCCTTCCAACTGATGGGGCCCTGCAGCTTGTAAGTGTTCTCCCAAAGCCTGGTGACTCTCTTGTTCTGGATGGCGTTCTGCAGGATTGGGTGGAGGGACTTGAGACACTGGATCATGTCTTGGGAGTTGCTAGGTACACAACCAGGTCCTGAGAACAAAAATGATCCAACGATATAGAAGGGTGCTTTGCAGGGCAGTAAGACAGGATGACAAATAGAAGCTTTCCATCCTGCTGAGCTGCAAGTGCATTTTCATTACAAACTTTTTATTTAACAGTCAGCTTGATGTTTCCATCACTTTATAACAACATTGAAAAGCTTGGCTTATACACAAGTTGTGAGATGGCAAGACAGTTGTCAAGTTTCTCTTTTGCCTTTGGAGATAAGGAACAGCATTTGTCAGGAATGGGAACAGTTGATGGCAAAATTTCTTACATCATGATTTGACTACCTATTGCTGTCCAAAGCAGTAGTTGTTGTATCATCCCCTTTATTTGCTTAAAGAACAGTTAATGTTTTGTTGTTTTTTTTTTCTTCTAAACTTTGACTTCGTTTTCCAAAAATTTTAGGCATTCGATCATTGATGTCACGTCTGGAACAGCCTGAAATGTCAAAAAATTGTCCCAAATAAGGAAAATGTTCAAAATGACTGAAACATATGTTTACCTCTTAGGTAAGGCCACTTGTGCATGCAGTTTGTCTTAAGTAACTGGTCATCAAATCTGGTGATGCAGTGGTCCATTGCCTGACGGGCCACTTCCAAGGCCTGGCACACAACATCATTTGCATCTACACAAAAAAAAAAGAAAAAAGAAATTTAGCACCGAAGTGTCAATGTTTCTTTGGAATGTGGATAAATTTTTGGTCTATCACTTTTCAGAGAAGGAAATTGTAAAACCCAGCATATTAAAGCAAAACTCTCTAAATGATTGAAATGTTTGCGCTGTAACGCATCACACTTTAAAGTTTATATGGTCTGATTTTGGCTGAGAGAATGATCAAACTGCAATCTCATAAAGCAGCTATTTACATATAGTTCATGAAAAAAACAACTTTTATGACACATGAGTCTTCTTGATGCAAAAATCCACAGTTTAAGTTATGTTCTGTTTTCAGTCTAATCCAAGACACGCTAAGCTTGAAAAAAGGCAATACAGATGTCTTAATGTAATGGATACATGCACACACAGATATAGTGAAGAATTGCCAACTTCAGCTCCTAGGTCTCAAAAGTGGTTGCAAGAAACTTCTGTGCAAGCTGCTGAATTCAAAAATTATTCTGGAAAATCCCCACTTCTAGCTGCTGGAGGACATTTTTCAATAGACAACTAATTTCACTGAATTGTGACTTCTTGGAAGCAAGAAGCAAGTTGGGAATAAAAGAAGTTGTAATTTTCTAATAACTTTCATATCGAAATAAAGCATTCTGCTACATAGAAAACATACTGTGATTAAGTGAAAGTTACTATTATCTGGATTGTGATAAAGCAGAGTTACTGTATAAGTACAGCTGAATCTTAATAATCTGCAATACTCGTATTTTGTCAGAATATAGATCACTACATCTGCAATAAAAACAAATTGATAATTACAAGTTTTCCATACTCCAAAGCAACTATGGTTAAGCAGAGCTGACCATACAATAATAACTTACCTCTAAGTTGTAAAATATCAATGCAGGTGGGCTGGTATGACATATCTCCTGACATCTGAAGAAGGTTGACATGGTGGCTGCCTATACATGACAAGAATGGGGATGCATACTGACCTAGGAGTTGGTTGAAGACCTGGACAGAGAAAAGAATGGATGATCACTGTAAAGAACTGAATAACAGTCTGAAGCTCTGAGCTAGGAACAGCATTTCCCACTGCAAAGTGTTGTTAGTGGATTAAACATGTAGTAGACTGTTGAAAGAAAGTTATGGGGTATTTTCCATGGACAGTAGCTCAAACAATAAGTAAGAAAGAACAAATACAACACATCTAAAATCAGCTTCTCTTGTCTGCAAAATATCTGAGTGAGTTGTCACACTGAAACAAGACATGTAAACTATACCTGAGGTGAGAGGTCTTCTGATCTTTGTGACCCATCTCCATCGTTCTTAGGTACCTCCAGCTGGACCATTGGCGGTTTCCGGTGATCATAACGGTCATGTCGGAAACCAGTAATCTCTACTTCATCTTCGTAAAATAGGCCGGAGTCATAGCCGAACTTTCTGTTGATTGTGGCACTGAAAGCACAGCTACATTTGAACCCTGAGGATGAGCCCTTGCTGGTGTCTGGTAAGTACACACTGACGTCGCTGCCTGTTGAAGGTAAAGGGGATAATTCATTATCAATTAGTTTATAACAGAACAGAACACAATTGAATTTCAGTATCTTGTCAGCCTGACCTGTTTCAATATGTTGTGAAGAATTTCACATCCACAAGTTATATTCTATTGTATAAGCTTGAAACATAAATACACAAATATAATGTCAAGAACAAATTACATATGTAGCAATGATTTCTTTTAATGCAATTTAAAACTTAATATTGCTTAATGATAGCATTTTCCAGGTAATAGAATACTGAATTTGCCACGTGAAAGTTGCTGAAAATGAGATCTTATTCCATGCTCCATAGTAGTTGTGATTAACCACAGACAACTGTAAAAATACATTTTTTGTAAGACTTACCATTGATGTCTGCATTGCATACGCAGATGGTACAGCTGTCGAAGTTGTGATCCTTGAACAGGTTCAGTATTGAATCACACAGTAACACATTCAATAATAAGCTGTTGGCCTGATGACAGGAAGGAGAGACAACAAGGGGAAAATGTCAGCTTATGCTTTGAGAGAGAGGTGGATTAATGAGAGAAAATAAAAATCCCAAGTAAATGTATTAAAGAATGAAGCACTTGAGATATCTGTGATGAGATGAGAATTCTTATAAAAGTCTCAAGAAAGGTTTATCACATTTGTCAAAATGAAGTAGGAAACTGCTGCCTGTCTGTATACTGCAAAAAAAGAGAATAATATTATGCTCCTGCACAGGATGAAGGTTCAAGCCCTCATGCTTTATACCAGGAACTGACTATTTACTATGACTTCCTAAAGATATGAAATGACTAAAATTCAGCTGTAATAAATTTTCATGACTTTCATTATATAAGAGCACAAATAATGAGCTATGCAGTTGTGCTCTCATGTGCTTGGGTAAGGGAACGGACCGACCAATCATGCCATGATTTCTGATCCTGTGATAAGTAATTCATCACTCATAATACGATCCTCTTCAACTTAAAAACTCAACAACCTTGTTCTGATGCAATAATCCTGAGAACCCTTCAAGTTCTTGCTATAACTTAACACCGTCACTTCTCCCTTCTCAAAGGTGAAGCCCTGCAAGAACCTCACAGGCAGCACAGGGCCACTTACCTCAGGAAGCTGACTGTTGGTGCCATGATTGTCTATGGAATTGTTGGTTTTATTGAGGTAGGAAGATGAGTTGGATGCTGGTGATGTCAGCTCGTAACTGAGAGGAGTCCTCTGCTGGCTGTTACTGCTGTAAATGGCTGGACTTGCATCTATGCCAGCCCCTGAGCCAACCGTGCGTATTGATGAAATGTTCTCCACACTGGGGAGGTTCACATAATTCCTGTGGATAAAAATCATGTTACGAAATAAGGTATGTCTCTTTTAATAAATTCCAGTGTACTGTGTTTTACCTAGCTGTGAGTGAAAAAGGATTAAATCTCATGATGAAGAATTGTAGCTGTCTGGACATGTAGTCGTATCTGAGAATGGTTAACTTATCCATCAACATCTATCTGAGACACCCTTGAACAAACAGACTTCACCATGCTAGGCATTATCAATCTACTAGACTTAAGTTAGTTTCCTGTGTATCATATAATTCAGGACTTAGTGACATGGATATTTAATTGATTAGAAGGCAGGTAGGGGGTAGGAGGTACACAAAATAATACTTGGATAAGAGGGTTTAATACTTCTAATTCCCCAATTACTTTGCTGATAATGCCATTTCACAATCTAAGAAACCAGAAAATCTGACGTACGCCCTGTGAGCATGTTGAGGATCCATGAGAGGCATGGCAAAGTTCCAGCTGGGTTTGTAATCTGGCACACTGGGCAGGGGAGAGGAGCGACCACTTGGCAGATCAACTGCTGAGTATTTGGTAGCTCCGACAGTCTCCGCAGCCACCGGAGGAATAAACACATCACACTGCAAAGGAAAGAGAAATAATGATGCTATGAAGATGACAGTGCCTCATCTGCATGGATGAAAGAAGAAAGAATCATGTTCTATGTTTTAAATATGTTTCACTAGAGACTAATTGTAATTTATATGTGGTGGATAGCATATCATTTGTTTATTTCACAGCAGAATTGCAGACAAACACAAATATGTTTTCGCTGTCAGAAACAATGATGCATCAAAAGAAGAACTGGTTGACAAAAGCATGGATGATACAGGTCCATGAAAAAAAAAAAAGTCTGAAAATCTTAACAATGTCTCAGCGAGAGCATTTTCAGTGACAGTCATAAAAACTGATCTCATATCTAAAGAGAATCTACCATGCAAAACTTACCTTAACATTTGTAATAGGATCAACAACAGGCGGGGCTGTGTGCTCCACAGCCGAGTGGAAAGCCACCATGGATCCACCGGTGAGGATGCCCTCGTTGGTGCCATCCGTCATGGTCTCCGGGGAGTGAGATTTGTTCGTTTCATGTGAGGGTGGGGTGGGGTACATGCGTCCCAAGTCCAACGGAGCTGAAAGATAAGCAATCAACTTTAATCTATCTAAAGGCTGGTGACAATCAGAAGTGTTCAACCTCACCTTATGATTCAACCTCCACAAGGACAAAGTGTGGGTGACTTATTCTTATATTCTTAACAAATTCATTAGCATGAGTCTGATTAACTCCCTCACATGGCCCAACATTTTGACAAACTGTCTCTATTGTCAGCTGATACTGACCTTACATGAACAAATAACTAAATAATAATTTCTGTCCTTGTAAAGATTCATGCCACTCCCCTCAACTGTTTTTACCTTGTAAAAGTTATACAAACACTTCAGTTGCATGTTACATCATGTCTAGGTTGTGCATTCAAATCTACTTAAATTGTACACTAAACAGTTTAAAATGTGCACTCAGTGCACTTACTTGTGACTCTCATGACACCTTTCCACCATCAGACATATTGTAAAGTGCCTATACACACTTTCTTTTCTGTATATAAATGGCTCTACACATTAAATTAAGTGGGCTATTGTTCGAGTCACTGAATTTGTATAATATATCATTGCTTACAAAAAACATCTGAATCCGCATCATGGAGAAACAGAAATCAGTATAGTTTCCTACGCAACCCTTTAGAATACAAGGAACCTGTCTTCCCTGTTGCTACAGTGACAGATAGTAGTAACAGCACTTACCAATAATGTTCAGAGATCCATTGGGCATTCTCATTGGCTTCAGATCATCTGTTGATTTACTGCCTAAGCCTGAATCAAGAGCCTGGAATAAAAAAAATTGTACTCCATTCACACAAGCTGTCTTAAATATGAATCTAACATCATTATACTTGATACCACAATCCAAAATTAAGCCATCAAGAGCATGTGTCTTGCAGCCCATCAAAATGAGGCATGAAGGAAATGAGATGTAATACTCTGAACGTGATTTGGGCCATATGGTGTCAAATTCTTGTTTATTCTGGAAATCAAGAATAAAATCATTCCTGTACGTAATTTTGTGCACACATGATAAGTGATTGTAGATAAGTGTAAGTTTCCATTAAAGTGGAAAACTGTTCTTCAATCTCAATTTCCTCAGTTCCATTTTTTTCCTTTACACAGCATAAGGATGACTTCCTGCTATTTCAAACAACTGGGGCCAGAATAATGCTAGATCAGTACTTTAACCTACCGAAAATCCACACATTATAGGCTTCTATATCACACAAATAACTTGATATAGATAAAACAAGACTTCAGGTCCATTTAACTGGCTGCAAGACATTATTATCTCAATACCTCGGGGATCATAGTTATCAAGAATCTGCAGTTTGTAGGAGAATCAGAGATCTGCAAAGATTCTATGATTACTAAAGTGGAGTTGTTTCAAAATGGTTTTGACACCTACCCCACCGTCATCATCCTCCTCTGAGGAGTCAGACTGGAATATCTCTCGGAGGTCATGGTCTGTACCCATCACTCGGATGTCTCGTTCTCTGGTCAGGCTGCCCCCTGGTGTCAGTGGTGAGGCCACCTGACCAAGATCTAAGGAAAGACAAGCACAAAACATGATCTATGCTGAGCTTCTTTCCTGGGTGCAAAAAAACCAACTTCCTGTTCAGCATTTTTACAGAAACTGGTGGAGAGACACAGCTCATGACATTTTTCATTACTCCTCTAAGATTAAAACCATGGCTAGTCAAGTCAGGTATTAGCACAGGTGTCTTAATTCAACCTCAGCCAAGGTAATCATTGAAATGCTACATAGATTCTTGCCCCAATAAAGGGCAAAAACATGCAGAAACCTTGTACTGAAGGCAGATATGAAAGTTTTGTGGCATTAACATCGTCATGCATAATTTTTGCAGCTGATACTTCCTGATACTGTTTTAGAGTGACATACAACATCTAGTTTTACAACTTAACATGGAGAACATGGATTTACAAGAAATTTGAAAAGTGCAAAACTTAACAGCTGAGTTCAATCAAAAGTAGGATTCTGAGGCATGCAGATTTTAATGCACACTGAATTTTGTTGTCCACAATCTAGTGGCTAACAGACAATTTACTGGCTGGAACAAGTGAAAATGTCTTAAACCCTTTATGAATGAAGATTTTTAATTACATTATTAATCAATGTTGAGAAAAAAAAACAAAGAAAAAACAACTTAAACAAATGTGTCAACTACAAGGGCCACTGTACAGCTACAGGGAAAAGGAATGCACCAAGACAACATTGAGAAGTTGTGAAAAGAGTTGTTAACCTTGCTCACCATTTGCCGGCTCCTCTTTCACAGATACCCCAGTGGTACCTTGTCGTGATGATGGTCGAGAATCTTCCTCCTGAAATGCGGATGGAAACATTCAAACAGAAAATTCAGAAACATGCACATCAACTTTTCTGTACTGATTACATGTTGTTGCAGTTTACTGACATCACAAGGGTAATAGTGTTGGCTGTGTTTAATGTCCCCCAGAACGGGATGGCCCTATTCAGAGATTTGAAATTATGATTTTCATTCATGCAAAACTGTGAACAACCCACTATATTAATGATACAATGAAGTTTTTTAAAACTTCAGATCTTGTTACTGTAGTATCATTTTCTTTTTTTTTTTTTAAAAATCTTATATTCATACAAATTTCACTTATTTTCGTACTAAATTAATTTGCCTTGAATTCTTTCATTCAAATAAGGCATTAAAATTTGTTTCATTCTCCTGTGGATTGTTAAAAAAGTACTGTATTAGTTTCTGTGGAACCCTCAGTATTAGAAATAAAATATGTAAAAATTTATACCATTGTAAAAAATAAACACCCCACTAACGGGGAATAAAAGTTAATTTCTCATTCATGTTAAAAATTACGCACCATTTTGCCAAGTGGAGAGGGTCTTGCCATGCTGTCATCTCGACTTGGCCTAGATCGTGTGGTCAATGTATTAGGATCCTTAGATGCCTCATCCGAGAACTCATAAGGATCAGGGTCAGGTGGGGAGGGGCTGGACAACATAGGGACCATCCGGGAATGCGAGGCAAAGCTGGATGAAGGTGCTATCAGGTCTCCTGACAAACTATCACCGAGTGGCTCAAACCGGCCTTTCTTGAGGGGCAGGTCAATCCTAAAGGGATGGAAATCACATTGTCAGATTATATTCTCCCACAAACCTCAGATGTCGCTAATTCTTGATTAATTCCCATTTAAACTGCAAGTTAACCTTAGGATCAGTCAGTCCTAAAGGGATGGAAATTACAGTGAGATTATATTCTGATTCTCCAACCAACCTCGATTGTCTCTCATTCTTGATAAATTCCCCTTTAAACTGCAAAATCTTAAGACCAGTCTAGATACCAATCAGAACTCGAAATCACATGAGTAATGAATATGGAAAACAATCTGACATACATATATTAAAAAAAAACAACCAAAAAAAGTCACCACAACATATACTGACAAATACAAAACTGAGATTTCTCTGAACCTGGAAATACTAAAATGGCAAAGCCAAAATGAAAAGAAAATGCAGACAAGGTTTTTAGAAAGAAAGCACTGTTCTTCAATCAACAATAACATATGCACTTTGTTCTGCCAGAGGCAAAGAAAAATATAAAAAATGTATAGGAAAGAACAAAGCAAAGTTTTGTTAAAGAACACCTTGCTCACACTACAACAAGATACCAGTCTACTCACCACATATTCAAAGAGTCAAAGTCGTAGAGTGAATCTATTCCAGGCTCAGAATCACTATCAGAACCTTTTGTTGGTAAACTTGGCCGTTTCAAGTTTGTGTCAAAAAATCTCTCGTGCTGCTTGTCACTGGTGGGTCTTTGCTGATGTGAGTGCACCCAGTGACTGATGCTCTCAGTCTTGGAGGTGACGGAACTCAGTGAGAATTGTTGAGACTCTGCTGAAGCAGAGACGGGGGCAACAGTGGTGCCACTTTTTGCTGCTGCCATAATGCTAGATTCTTCTGACGCCTTGTTTGTGATATCCACCAAACTATTTACAACATTATTTGCATTATTTACACTATTTGAAACACTACTACTGCTATTTGTCACTGCCACTGATGTGCTGTTATTGCTGCCAATGCCCGTGTTATTGTTTGTGTTGCCACTGTTATTGCTGCCATTAGCACCAGTGACTCCACCAGTGTTGTTATTACTACTGCTACCACCATTAGCTGCTGCTGCTGTTGCTGGGTTTAACGAGTCATTTGTTGTGGTACCACCGGCACCTCCACCTCCACCACCACTAGTGCTGGTGCCACCCATCCCACTTGCACTATTCCTTCCACTGCTTCCGTCAGTCAAAAATTTGCTGGGTGGGTGGGGGCTTAGAGTGGGCATTGTAGGGTCCATGGTTGAAGAGCCTGGGGGCTGAACCTCATCCAGAGGGGATGGGGCAGAGTTGGGCGTGTCCATGGGCATGACATTATCATGCATAGGCGTGCTGCTGCGGCCCTGTGGTGTGGTGCTATTACTGCTGCTGCTGGCCATGGTGGTGGTACCCGTGGGGCAGAAAGCAGGGTTAGGCTGCTGCATGGGCTGACTCATCATTGGATCCACGTCAAACTGCAGCAAGTCATCTACCTGACACCCTCGGCGATGGAACGGGACAGAGTTGCGGCTGAGACGACTCAGCTGCCGATCCAGCTTTTCAAACTTCTCTCCCTTGCCATGCTTTCCACCAGGGGCTCCTTTGCCCTGGGCCTTCCTCCGATGTCTGAAATGTAAAAAATACACCTGACTTGCTAGAATGATAACAATGTATCTTTTTCATCAATGTTATCAGTAGTTAGAATTAAGAGCCACTTATCATTTCCAGGCATTTACTTTTCCTCACTTCTCCATTTAGGGGCTGCCCTAAGAAATTATACAAAAAGTCAAATTAAGTTGAACCCAAATCTAAGTCTGACTAATATACATTGATGGGGACTTGTCAGGAAAAAACACACACGCATAAGACAAATTTTATATGAGTATGTACAACTATGTTGGTACATGATGCTCTTAGAAAGACCACATTTTCCTGTCATTATTCATTACCACAGTACAGCAAACAGGTAAAAAAGAACCTTGAGACAACACCCAATCTTCGAATTGGCTTGTCGTGCATGAACATTGAGTTTCTGACACAGGGCACAGGCCTACTAAAAATAAAGAGTGATGCAACCTTTGACACCTAACTGTCACCATGGGAGGCATTGCGAAAAAAAAAAATGAACTATTACAAAGGAGACTTCAATTTTTAAAAGTATAAAGCCTCTCTAAGTGGAAAATCTAAGGCTGTCACACAACTCAGCATTGATGAAAATGTTAAATTTCATTGGAATGCTTGGCTTTGAAATGAAATGTGCAAGTGTTACATTATCCCGTAGCCTTAGCTTTATTTTAACATGTTTGCATATGGGTCACTACATCAGTATAATTACTACATTTAACTGGACCCACCTGACACAGTTACAGTTGACTTTGCCAGCAGGGTCAGTGAAGTTCCATGCTCCGACTGTTGAGGCTTGTTGTTGCTGTTGTTGCTGTTGTTGCTGCTGTTGTGGTTGTTGCTGCTGCTGCTGCTCATCACCATTCATGACAACATCTGTCACCCTGTGAAAGACAAAGACACGAGTCTCTGAATTCCTGGCAGATCATAATGAATCCATCTGACATCATGCATTCACACAGGTGATCAAATACCATTACATCTGAAGATGCCAACATAAGACAAACTTGCTCCTTTTTCCCACCTCAATTTTCATTTCTTTTGCTGCCATCCTGTGATTACCAGTGTGAATGAAACTGTGTCAGTATCACTGAATCATGAAGCCTTCAATGGCAACAACTGACAGTCGATCACAAGACAACTGAAAATAAAACTTGCCATCATTTTTTTTTTTCCGGTGCATTCGCGGGTAACTTCAATTGTCTTCATATAAGATTGGACATGACTTTTCTGTCTTTAAATAAACGTATGCTGTTGAAGGTAATGATGAAAATGCATAATGACCCATATAGGCGGACTAGTTTTAGGCTGTTTACTTAAGTTACAAAATAAGGATGCAGACAGATGTTCTTAAGCCACTGTGTTTAGACTACTTATTAAGAGAACACATCTTATCAAAGTTATATAAATATATGCAACGTGTGGTTGCTATCAGCCATTAGCCATTATGTTTAGACTAGATATTACCGGGACATTTCATATGCAAACACTGCTGTGAAGGAAAGAGAATAAGTCAACTTTCAAGAGGCTTTTTCACAAGGCCTTGCTGCAAAATTTTAAAAGATAAATGACAAATATTTAATATGTGCCTCCCACAGATATATGGGGAGCATTAAAGCCAGACTAACGCTGTCTGGGAAGTCCCACCCAGTAATTTATGGATGCCCACACTTCCAGTAAGCAGATACAATAATCAATAGCCTTTTTATTGTTGACCTGCTCCTATTGATCGTCAGAGTGGAGATGCAAGTGTAATTAATCACAACTACTCTGGGATAATGAGCCTCACTAGTGTTTTTGAAGCTGGCTACCTTCTCAACTTAACTACTTTGACAAATTTCCTGGTTTCAATCCAAATCAATGATAAAATTGAAATCCTATCTCCAGGTTTGGACACCAGACTGGAAATTATTTCTGCTTGCCACAATGCTAAAACCACAGCAGCAGATGCTACAAGGATCAGAAACAATTCCTCACAAACTTATTATGCACTGTTACCAATTAATACAGATTCTTCTATTGTAAAAGTTAATAGAAATGGACAGCTCAAATCTAACCTAAAGTTTCTGGTGGACTTTATGTAGAAATTTGCATGAGATGGCTTTCTGCAAATATCTCATCTTGAAAGTTTCAGAAAACTACTACACAACTGGTGCTTAAAACATAAATAGGTACCTTTTGGTTGGGGTGATATTCTGGCAAGCATCCTGTCGAACTTTCTCTGCTAACTGATAGCCCAGAACCTCAGCCTTGGAGCTGCTGATATAGGGCAAGCCATCCCCCTGTCCAGAGACAGAGCCCACCAGAGGTGCTATCTTCATGCCATGATGTTCAAGACCCATGCTTGGGTCACCAGGGGAGGCGGGTGGAGAGAACTGGGACATGGAGCGAGCCAGGGGTCTGCCGTGTGGGTGTGGCATGCTGGTGGGGTGCAGGGGCTGGAGGACACTATTGCTGCCATTGATATCCTCATTGTCACAGACCAAGACATAGCAGGTAGGGTAACGCATCCGAGTGCCACCTGCAAGGGAATAGGTTAAGATGTTACTGAATGAGTATGTTCTGGACAGAATACAAAGAACCAATGAGTATGAACTATGAGAGATTAATCTGTTACATGTTGTCCACACGGACACTTAAGCCTGTATTCCATGCGATGAATCATACAGTGTACATATAGGGGGATGCCTCCACAAAGACTGTATCATTAGACAAATTATCTAAAAGTGATGAGGTCTTTGTGTAAGTACCACTTGATATACATCAACACAGATGACATGCAACGACTGATCCCTTAATCAAGCAATGTGATTTAGAGATATTGGCTTTGCTAAACGATAGGCACTAATTACGCCCACATCCATGTGCATGAATATTTCCCTTCTACTGATTCACTCTTCAGCCTCTTTTAATACTATTTCATCTGTCCAAGTACAGTGAAATGTATCCACTGCAAACAGCAAAGGTGAGAGGATGCTAGTGAATTTGACATGAGTGCTATTACAGACAGTAATAGATGGGCCTAATCAAAGTTATGTCAGCACAAGGAAGTGAATTAATAAACATGTCACAGGTGCAATAATGTGATTAATCTTCTGCTGATTCTGAAGTACTGATGGATTGTATGTGAGAGTGCCTGGAGATAATCGGTGCTGAGCAGTGTATGAAATTTGAAGCTTACACACCACAAAAGGAGTATGGGGATCCTTAAGCTCCTCATTTAATAATATGTCTATTAGTTTCTCCACACTGCTGATTCAGTGCCCAAACTGACAAATTCAGCCACGAAATGAATATGTTACACCAGTCATGGGTATAACTGATTGCACAAACATGGATGCTTACCCACAATCACCTCCACCATGTTGGGCATTTTGTTGCTGCTGCTGAATTCATCTCGGTTAGTGTCCTTGATGGGGTAAAAGCCTGCCCAGTCAGCAAACATCTTGGCAGTAGTGGAGGTATGGTCATTGTCAGTGTACGTCACACCTGTCAACATGCCACTGAGGCCATGAGGGGCTAGAATCACTGTGGATGAGATAGAGAATCAGGTTAGGTTACTCTGGGATGGAATTTGTTATGAAGGAGTAACACTTGTAATGCAGGTGGAATTAGAAGGGACACTCCCTCATCCTGATATCACTGTAGGAGGACTGCATATAGTCATGGACACTTCTACACAAAAAACTGTGTTAAAAAGAAAGTAAGCAGCACCATAGAACATATAATCTACAAAAGTAGCAAACCCAAGATGTGATGCTGAACATATACACCTAACTTGCATCCACCTTTTAATCTAGAAATGGCAGGCATGATAATTTACACACACATCTTGGGAGCATCACTGTTCCCATCCCTGTCAGCCATTTAAAAAAAAAAAAAAATTATGAAGTGCAACAACATCTGGAAAACATCTATAGTTACTTCTGTAGATTATACATTCTGGGGGCAACATGCAGTAAATATATGTAAAAGAGAACATGAACAACAAAATGCAAGACTAACTGCAGAATAAAAAGTCCAGCGTCTCAGGTTGCTTGTGGCTAAACATGAAGATACTGCATGCATAATATATACAAGGTCAAAGAGCAATTGTATGATCAGGTTGACCAGCCATTCAAACCCTAAGACTAAGATCTGAAAGAAATAATTCTAGTCTTTCTAGAAGAATGAAAATGACAGATCAAGATTACCACTAATGAAGATGCTCTGCACTCATTCCCTGCCACCCCCTTCCCCCAGTACATACACTCAAATGACTGTAAAGCATTGTCAGCCTTAAAATAATAAAATCACTTATATCTGATGAAAGGGAATATATGAAAGATATGAAAGATGTGGAAAAATAAAAATGAATTGTTTTTCTTCATTGGTCTGGAGATAGGGTGATGTGACAGGTTATTATCATGTCCCCAGGCTAGATGCTGGGAGAAATTAAGAACAATGGTTATCTGGAAATCTTGCCATTGGGAGAGAAAAAGAGTTAAGGCTGCCAGAATCACTTACAGTCTTAAAGAAGACATGAAAAGAAACTTTCACGTTCTGTCATACTTTATCAATGGCACATATGTTTGGCCATCTCAAAGACTATAACAGCTCTATCTAAAAGAGAATATGCCATTTGGAAAGATAATGAACATTAAACTCTATATAAAATATACTAAAACATGAATTTCATGCCATTTGGTGTTTTCATATTTTCCCGTAGAACTAAGCTTGCTAGATGGAACAGATCCTTAACACAGCTGACTTCTTCATTACTTGAATTCCTGGATCCTGCTATCTCATCCCATAAGACTTCTTTCCCAACAAAAGTTAAACTGGCATGCCTTTTCTTGTGAGTTGTTTAAGAATTTTCAAGACTTTGGACATCTTCACGATAGCGTAATCATTCTGTGACAAATAAGGTCGAATTCACCTTTCGGCACTTTTTTTTATAAAACTATTTTTTTTCCCTGTTTCCATGTGGGTGGCTTCTATCACTTGTACTTTTACATTTTCAGAGACTGCCAGCAGGAATGTTTGTTGTTTTGCTGTGTATCCCCTAAAACTTGTGAGTGTATACATTTGGTCTTTTCCCGTAAGAGGCACTCGGTTCTATTACATGTATAAATATTATGGGCTTGCTTTGATAGCAGTGAAGATGTTTCCAGCAGAAATAAGCAATAAAGAAAAGTAAGGTAATTTGAAGTTTAGGCTGACCGGGTCATTAGGCCATGGGTTCTAGGATGGCAACCAATCTATTTAAAACCACCTTGAAAATGATAATGTCCTTTGAAACAGAAGAATGTATGGGGAAACTAACTTTGCCAGCTCAATAATCTAATTCATGTTCGAAGTTTAAAGTGATGCCAACCCACACAAAGTGCTTGGAGTTAGATAGAGAAGAGTAATTAAAGAAGACAGGGCATGCAACACATAAATGAGACAGACGTAATCTCTTTAAACATGGAAAGTTCCATCTTACCTAAGGAAAGAGAGATGGGCAGGTGGATGGATGGATGGACTAACAGATATGCAGTTATAGTTGATGGAGAGAGAGAGAGAGACAGAGAGAGAGAGAGAGGGAGATGGATGGATGGATGGGATGATAGGCAGGTTGGTTAGCAAATCAGCAGGGTGGGAAGTGGTGGGTTGACTGAGTGCACTCTAAAAACAACCAGTAATAGATCCCAGAAGTTCCTTTTCAGACATATTCCAGTCCTTCACTAATTCTTCGCTCAAAGAGGCTTGGCATGCATGACACTCCTACACCCTCCTGCTGCTGCTAATTGTTATCCTTAACTTCAATATTGAAATTAAAATCCCTCCCTGTCTAGAGCAAAAAGGTTTACAAAACATGGGTCTGAACAGATCTGAGAGAAAGAGATCTGATTGCCTTCATTTTCCCCACACTGAAAATATCTGAGAGAGTTTACCCTCCAGGTCTCAGGGTGCAGTATTCTAAAGATATCTGCTTCACCCCTCCCTCAACCCCTTTCCCCACCCCTACTAAAATATCTTGACTGACATTTCAAGGCTCATATTTTTCCAAATATTCAAATAAACTGCCACTCCTATTTCCTGGATTTTTCAAACACAGTCAATTCTGCTTAGTCACAATCAACCTAATCTCAAATTCAATCAAATTAGTTTCCAGATGACAGCAAAATGTACTTTCTAAGGAATAGTCACTGGATAACTGCAACTGTTTTTCTGACTGCTACTCAAAGTTACCCTTAAGGGCACATTGAACTGACACAATCCTCTTATAGATCCCAAGGGACACTGTCTGTTTTGCAGACCTATCTATTCAAGCTTGTGTAGAACTGTCCTTTTCTATGTTTGTCTTAGTCTTTCTCCATCATTCTTTTCGCACCTCCTTTTAACTGCAGTCTTTTCCATGCTTGCAGCGAGTTTCAGTTAGGTGATATTAGACCTTGCACCTAAGTAATAAGTTTTTTAAATGCATGTAAACTATCAATTTGACATGAAGGAATTTTGAAAAAAAAAAAACAAAAGTAGAAACAAAAGTATATCAAACAAATCCCAGAAGCCAAAACAGATTTTCTGCTTATGGATAAATCAGAACAGATGCACAGATCTTTTGGAGTTTTAGTCTCCAGCTTTAAATGTTCCAAATGTGGCTTCATTTTGTAACATTGCCAATAAAATTTCCATGCCTATTCCTGTATATTTAAATACTGTAATTTTGTTTACGACTGTTATGCCTAAGTCCGTGTCTGCTTGTTTGATTAATGCACTTAAACAGGATGAAATGGTTATATGCATTTTTTTGCACATGACTGCCTTGACTGGGTGTTGTCTACAACGATACGCTCACATCTCCCTTCTCTAATCCTCTCCTCCCAACCCTGGCCCAACATAAATCTAGACACCTCATGACAATCTAGCTCCACCCATGTTCCACTGATATCAACTGTTCATCACAGATGATTGCAACCAGATTTACCTTAGGAAAGCCACCCGCCACTTTTTAAATTCTGTACAGGACCTGCACCAATTTGCCTTATCAGGTCCAAATGTTTTATTAGGAGAAGCTCAGACAGAGTTGGATATAAAATCAGTGAATAATGGATGTAAGCAGTCTATACTCAAGGTCCCAAGTCTTGAACCTGCCACACACTGTGCTGCAGAAGAAGGTGCCAGGAACAAAAAATTACACAGTAAACTTAATAACTACTCTTGAACTTAAATTAAAAAAAAAAAAGCATATAAATAATATTACAATACCAGGGTACCAAAGACTTGCTTC
>JAWQUT010000360.1:219578-235680 GCA_033807755.1 Ellobium chinense | reverse complement strand
TTTTCTTTCCCAATCAAATCCTTTCAAGGCAGAAAACGTAAAATCTCCCAACGAAAGCCAAATAAACATGTAACGTGATACTGAAGTCAAAGCACTTTATCTTGCACTAGCTGGGACAAGGTAAAGGGGAAACCCGGGGCCAATGGCACACGTTTCAACGATCCTTCCACATCATTTGAGGATGTCTTGCCAAATTTGACATTCGTTCGTTAGGCAGTGTAAATTGCGATACCGGACAAACCCACAAACGAACAAATCCAGCCACTGACTTTCTTTGTTACATGTTACGAATATTTTTTTTTGCCCTTTTCATTGGATGTTATTAATATGTTATTAATACTGGTCCGCTGAAGTTAAAGTTATCTTTAAGATCCCTTCCCCCTTTTAAAAAAAAATGCAAAAGCTTGGTTCCAAAGAAATTAACCTGCCAAAAACTCATTCCCTTTGTCTTGTTTACAATGTGGCAGACACTCCACTGTCTAAAATGCAAAGATTATAAACATATTTGGCAAAACATACAGTACCGATCGCAAAGGGCAAATTACCTGCCATAAACTCCTTCCCTTTGTCTTGTTTACAATGCGACAGACACTTTACTTTCTCAAAAGCAAAAATTACAAACACATTTGGTATGAACAAGGCGATAAATTCCACTCAACAACAACAAAACCACACACAGAAAAGACCCTGCATGATATTATACAATGACTGTATCATTGTGCTTTACATCCATCGCCCTTCGTTTCTTATCCACTAACGACAGGCCTGGCCGGCTGGAACAGAGTAATAAGAAATGAGCCCATCGATTTTAACTTAGCCGCGTTTTGCCCCGCTCACGACCACCGTTTTGTCTTGTTCGATAAATCGATCAACAATCCTTGCCATTATGATGTAATTACCACTGAATTCGAATAATGATGCTGTAGAAACTAAGAAAGCATTTTTTTTTTGAGGGAGTGGAGAGGAGAGTGTATGGGGAGACGAATTTGAAACACAGCGGTGTACCAAACAAAGGCGTTAAGCCGACATTTTCTCTTCAGTCTTCGACAATGAAATAAAACTTAAACCTTAAAAAAAAAAACAACAACTCTTGAAATCAACGTTGGCGATTCCAAACAAAAGCCCGTGTGCAAACAGAAAGTATGGGTTGCATGTTTACGGACAACAACCTTTTTAAATTGAATTAGCCGCTGTTCACTGCCAACATTTCCACTTTGGAGATCGTAATAGAGTACCGCGACTAATGGCTCACTTGTACATAATGTCGTGAGCTAGTGACATGTGGAGACATGGAATTGTCAATCATTAGATTAGTATCGAAACAACCGCTATATGACGCAGGCAATATAACCACCACGTTAAGTGTCCCGTTTTCCACACTATGGCGCATTCTTGTGTCTATGTATTAACCCTCTAGTGCCCAGCGTATCAGATCTGTTACATTTCGTGGAACAAAGAAAAAGCAAACCAAGATCATCACCCCACCATAATAGTGTGAAGTCGCATGAGCGGGCATTAGCCTGGATATGAGACTTATAAACCGCATTATTATCATTATTAGTAGTAGTAGTAGTATTATCATTTTGATGCTTGTTCCAGCATAGTGGATCCAGAAGTGATCCAAAAACTGGAGCTCGGACTTTTTGTGCCATTGTAAATAGGGCTGGGCACTAGAGGGTTAAGACACTTTGAAAGAAAGCCAAGTTATCTCCCTTCGACCTGCCACAGAGTCGTTTGCTTCGTACTCTAACAACTTAAGATTCCTTTTTCAAAATTAGATGTCATGTCCAGATTTAAGTTTGATCCCGGACGAGTGTATACATAATGGTAATCAGAAAACCAATGAAATGATCGAAAACGAACAAAAAAGTGCAGTTAACCTTTGCAAACCCACAGGTTTATGTTCAAAACGTGCTTTAACGATCGTTCGCAATCGGAGACGGCGAGCCATAATACAACAGAATGCTTGCTGGCAACGCCGGTCCTCTTGAGTTCAATATAATGCAGTCTGTATCTGCTGCACGCCACTGAGATCTGGTTTGTTGGGTGATAATATTACTGTATGTGATGTCGCGTGAGCGGGCGGTGTCTGGATACGAGATTCATAAACACTATTGTCATAAACTTTGGTATAAAATTTCACTTCAGTATGCAAATTACCAAGTAGATCTCGACAGCACAGAATACACAACCTGAAATTATTGGCTTGGGCTTTCATGCAATGTCTTGCTTTTACAATATAAGAAAGGGAAAAAAAATGAAACATCAGTATTTTGAAGCCTTCCCTCTCAACTCTTCGTCTGGTCTTTACTTTAATTTACTTTTCCGATCCAACGGCCTCTTGAGCTTGCGCCCTTCGGCCTGATGCCACGGTAGAATAAGTGCAAGTCTTTTGTAATTGTGAACCATCAGCATATAAGGTGTTCCCAAAGTGTGGGAGGTAAAGTGTCTTCAAATCTTTCAGGGCTGGACAGTCAAACAGGTGGTGTTTTATTGTTTCATAGTGATGTGGGCAGAATGGGCATGCTGGCGTTATCTGTGCTATATTTTGCTTATGTGCATGTTCAGTGGCTTCGTCTAGTCTGGTTCTCTACTTGGTATGAAGCGCAGATCATATTATGACTTCCGATACCGAAGATCTAAACAAGCATGCTGTAAAAGTTTAAGATCACACCAACTGTAGACACTTCAAAGCTGTTAACTACATGTATATGATGGAGCTTTGCCCAGTCAGTATCGAAGCAAACCCAGTGAGGCACATGGATATGAAAAGGCTGAGAATCACCGCCCTAGCATCACCAGCCGGCTGTTACGGTATGACATACGAGGCATGAATAACTCGCCAGCGCTGCAGTGACAACCGGGTCCTGGTGTCACTGTCACTAATGATTAGCCTCCCTGATTTCGTAACGACTGCGACATGCGGAGATAGTCATTTTCACTGTCTTCCACAATCATCGGTAGTGGAAAAGAGAGCCTCAGGGCAAGCGACTTAAACTGACATAATAAGGTGGAATAAGAGTTTTACCATGTCAAGAACTAGAGCAACAAGAAGAAGAAGAAGAAGAAGAAAAAATCCAAAGCCAGCTCTAACGAGATAGTTAATGATATTTCAGATGCCCAAACGATTGAAATCAATCATTGCAAGAGAAGACCCTGGACCAATCCAGTGAATGGCGTGGTTGGTACTTTCTTCTCAAAGTTCCATGACTGTTATTAGAATCAGGGACTTATAATAAACATTAACTCTAAATTATCAAACTGTATTCATATGAGTTACTCATAGCGAGTGATGGTCCTTGATAACTGCCAAGACTGGAAAACATGAATGCAAATTTTAAAGCATTTGGGTTGCAATCCAAATCTGGGTCGGGGTGTGTTATAAAAAGTCTGAGCAATTAAAAAACAATCTGCTCTTTCCAAGTTTCATACCGAATTATATCGGACTAATGCTCAGTTTGTACGACCGTCAACCACTTTGTCAGCCAATCAAGCAGCCAGATAGCCAACTAACTGGAACGAAAACAAAGTATCCCTAGCGGAGGCAAAAATAAATGTACGTCCCGACATCTACTGCCACTTGCTGTATTATCTTAAAGCTGACTTAAGCGCTCATGACGCCGTGAGACCGACCACCGGACTACCAGACCTCAATGGTGTATTACAGCAGAGGGTCACGGACATGAACATGACACTCTTGTGTCCAAAATGAGACTTCTGTCAAAATGCTGCAAAACAGGGTATATTGAGTGGGTTCTCAAAGTGTGGTGCGCGTACCCTCAAGTGGAATAGAAAGAAGAATAAGAAGAAGGAGGAGGAGAAATAGAAGGAGGAAGAGGAGGTAGTGGTGGCGGCGGTATGAATCAGATCAGTCAGTCATTTCGTCCTATTTCATGGCTAGAACGTTTTCCTGAGCTTGGCACTACAAACTGAAGACTAATTTTCTAAACTACCTCCCGTTAGACTTATTCAGTACCTGGCTTTCATATTCCGTTTTCAAAATGTGAGATCCAAAATCTTTAACTTCAATTTCCGTAAGAAAAAAAGACAACTGCTCGAACTAGTATGCAACGACACTGATCGAATAATTCTGCTATGGTAGGGAGGCAGCAACAGTAGAATCACACAGTCGTATGCTTTTGGGGTACTCAAGTCCACACGGTCTGAAACTCCCTGACTTGAACTAACATGACCTTCTTTCCATGAGCATATCCCTATCTCGGGGAGTTCCCTGCAACAACAGATGACACACCTACTTGCCCGGATGCACTATCTATTACACCTGCAGACTTCCAACTCTATCATCCCTTATATCTGCATGTAAAATAAGCCGGCCCAAACTCTATTAAAAACAAAACAAACAAAAAAAAATGTGTCGGATAAGGTCCCCAGGCCTTCAGCACTTAAAAGACTATCAGGGACACTGGAATTAAAAGGAAAAGTAAAGCAGTATGAAGTTCAAGATAATAAGCGAGAGGAACATTTCATTCATAGCATCGTCAACATAGTTATGTAGCAGAGTAAACTAAAAGGCTAGTAGGTATCGTCTGAGCATTTTATGCCACAACTCTCTGTTAATTTTGGCGTTGCCCCCCCTCCCCTTTTCCCAACGCACACATATACTAAATTTTGTGTTCAGTTTATTTTAGAAATAATCCAAAGATGATGAAATACAGGGTATTAGTAAGAACTATACAATTAAAAGACCTTGAAAAGTATTATGTGCATTTATTAGTTGGATAATGTCACGTGTAAAATCATAGCCTGAAAGTGTGTGCGTGCCCAGCCCCCCCCCCNNTCTTTTTTTTTGTTGCGCCTCTGTACGTTATGCTCGTCAAATTGTAATTGTTATATCTGTAACGTTTACTCATAGGTATGCTCTATATATTTATAGCTGAGTTATTGTTACTCCTACTGGTAATGTCTGGATAAAGAGCAAGGCTGTCGCTGGTCGTGGTCACTGTCTACTCATTCAAATTACTAATACTGTCTTAGTTTCTTTGTTCTTTTCTTAAATCTTCTACGACGTGATGGCTAAAAACGTCTGCCAGTAAGATGCTCCACCTCTAGAAGTTGAGTTTTCTTTGACTGGAATTGCAAATAGCGGAACAGAAAGGAAGTCGGTATACGAGATTTATTTGGAGATCTTCTTTTCGTCCCCGTTGTGGGAGGTAAGAGAAAAGAGACAGGAAGGGCAGAGTAAAGGTGAGATAAAGACACTGAAGGCGCAAAGGAGCACCTTGAGCGGACGTTGGCCTCAGTGATGGACGCATGTTTCCTATCATTCCAACATGACAGGTGAAAAGGACGGTATACGGCGAGGATGTGCCTGCGTGTACTGAGCATGACTTCATTTTTCATGACTCTGGTGAGACAAGTGAAAACTGAAAGTCTGTGTCTGACAGATTACATAGTGCCTTAATTAGATGATATAAGATCTGACAGAACTGATGCTTTGCATGACCAGTCTCAATTTCTTTAAACAGTTCCAGCAATAAGAAATATGTAACGACCTTGTACAATTCCCGTCATTACTCGTCGTGACTGTGACCTAAAGTAATACATGGCTGAAGTAATTTTATCATCAAGAAGCACGATCTCTATAATTTTGACTGATCTCTCAGCCAGGTGCGTGACTTGCTAGGATATTTGCGATATGGCTGTGAGGTAGATCTTACATAATTATTTTCCTCTACTGACGACCTCGCTAGACAGCGATCGATATAATGGCGAATAAAAACTACCTCGCACAAGTCGACAGTGCATTTATCTGGGTAACGTCAGCATAGCCCAGTAGATTCATGTATAATACTATATTCAGTACATAAAAATAGCAGTCTGCTTCGGAAATCAGATCATCGTTTTTGGTTTTTTTGGGGGCTTATCCAGATATTCTGGGACTAACCATTTTCATATCATCATTTTAGAATTTTTAAAAATCAAGAACTTTAAAACAGGCGTGAAAAGGTAATTTTTACAGATAAATAAAATAAATTTATTGATGCGAATTTTCGATCTAAAAAGATTTTCTTCAGGCATAAAATAGTTCTAAGACCATCATTATCATCATCTACTACAATCAGCTGTCGAACTTTCGGAACAAGCTGCTTTTTTTCCTTCCAAAAAAAAAAAGACCAGTTAAAATACTATAATATCGAACAGACCCCGCCCGAAAAAAAAAAAAAATCATCATTATCAGATCAACGACACAACCAACACTGCCCCTTTGCCATCATACGTTACTCTGGTACTAAAATTTAAAACAAATGAAGATCATCACCAACTCAGTAACCATTGCCACCAGCATTATCTATGCAGTTCACTTCTTCCCCCTCCCAAGTCAACATATTTTGTGGCTGTGTAGGGAGTCCCATAACGTTTTACAACTTGCAAAATACACACTTGACTTTTCCCCCAGATTGTGCACTGTTGACGGTGGCACGCTCGGCGCGCTAGGCCGTGCACAACATAAACAAACCATAAAACAGGCCAGAAACACAAAGCGCCGGCCTCCACTCGACAGGCAAACGGCAGGGAGGTGGGAAGGTTAGGGATCTAAGGAGGTAAAAGAGGTGTGGGGGGAAGAGGGATAACTTACGTCGAAACTGACACAAAGACAGCGAATTATAAGTTAATTTGTTAAATTTGTTAATTTGTTAAATGTGTAAACTCAATGCTTTAATGATTCCCCCCCGCGCGCCAAATCAACAATCCCGCTTGAATTCTTCATATTCTTTGTTCTTTCCTTCAGTGGAAAAATCTCACGCAACATCTGAAAACCGTACCTTTTTCTAGGTCTCGGACCATAAAATTCATTAGAACCACTGGGATAGTCCATTGTCAGTACATGAATAAAGATGCTGTGCAGACTTCGCTGACAGTTCCCTATTATGCCACCCCTGCTCCCTCCCCATACATTTACACCAACACCTACCACAAGCTTCATCACTACAAAAAGATCATGACCACATCTAAACGAGCAGGAATGTGAGCCAAAGCCGAAAAATATTCATCGGTCTTTCCTCCCCACCCCCTCCTTTCCAAACAACAACAACAACAAAAAAAGGTCACATACACAAGCACTATTAGCCATCAGACACTAAGCTATTCATAACTTTGCCTCCCGTTACATTCCAGCACTCATAAAGCACCGCAGCTCGATCCTGCACAGGTCTTCCTACACTCCGTCAGTCAACCTTTCTTCGTTTAAAGCCCAAGTTAAACACATTGGATCAACTCAACGCTTAATGCCAGGGGTTTTCAACTGTTTTACTGAAATGGGCGCCGGATCCCAAAACTGCTGTCTTGGGATACCAAACTTCCAAGTCTATCTCATCTACATAAGCCTCAACAATCAGTCATATTACCGATATCCTTTACTTTATTGCAATTCTCGAGGAGCACCAAAATAGTTGCGACTGAGAAAAAGATAGGACAACTGGTCACTAGTATTAGTCAGCATTCCAATTAGGCGGAGCCATGTATCTTTCGAACTTGAAGACCTCTGGCTCAAGCCATGTAGTTACCAGCAAGGGTTAACATGACAGGCCTCAGTGTAAAAGGCACCTCCTCCCCTCTACCTTTCCCGAAAACAAAAAACCAAAAATTACTTGGGGCAAAATGTGAAGGCATGCAGAAGTACAGGTCATTATCGTAGGTCCAACTCCCTGGGAGAGGGTACATAATATCTCTCCAAACTGAAGACCCTCCTATTTCCTCCATCAAACTCTACAGGGGACAGAGGGTTGAGAACAGGTGGCACAATTTACAGATCATTCTATCGTTATGGTCCATTTATACAATGTACAGTGGGGTACCCTGTATCAATACCTGCTCCACGTTGAAGACCCATGGCTTAGATCGTGTAGTGACCGGTTAGGCTAACAAGACAAGCCTCAGCTTTAATCTTGCACTCCTCAGCCCCCCCCCCCCCCCCCCCCNCCCCCCCCCCCCCCCACCTTTCCCCACCAACCAAAATTCTATAAACAGGCCAGATCTGAGGACAGGCGGCACAACAGGTAGGTCGGCAAATACCTGTCAGATTGTCAGTCAACATGGGGATGGTAATAACTTTAAGAGACGAGAACATGGAGGGAGGACCACTTCGCTCTTTCCGTTTATTTACAGAAGACTTAAAGGCCTTGCAATTTTTATTTTTTTTGGGGGGCCAATATATTTGGAGCAGAAAAAAAAATATAAGAACATTTTAGCTATTGCATATAAAGAAATAATATTAAAACACACACTGTCCATTTCTTTTTATTCGGCAGTCTGCTTGGATCGGAAAGGAAAAAGGCTCTTCAACGACATTAAAAACAAAAAAACATGTTTTGCAGTCATTTTGGAGCGGAAAGAAGAAACCAAATGAATATTAAATTCCTTGATTTCTCGAAAGAAAAAAGGAATATTAAGGGCACTGAACTTGTCTGTCTGTTTGGCAGTCGGTGTGGAGCAACCAGGTTGAAGGAATTTTATGAAGAATGTACCCTTTTATTGCCCCCTTTTTGTTTTGTAGTCTCATTGGGACTGGAAGAAGGAAGACGGGACTTTCCAATAAGGCTGCAGTCGTTCAAAGGAAATGCAATGCAGTGGCGAGCAGGGGTCAGTAGTCATTAGAAACCAAGGGGTTCGAATTCAAACTCGCATACGCGTATGCTAGACAATATTTTTTGAGGGGGGGGGGAGTAATTATTTTATTACAAAGACTGTTGCAAGCATTTGTGACCATTCTTTCGGTGATATATCCTATTTACCACCACGTCCATAAATAACAAGTCTATAATATAGCGGTGGCCAAAAATTAGACGATCTTGTGGGATCTTGATGCAGTTGTGACCTTCTTGTCTACACGCAGAGGCAGATTTTTTTTTTCTGGTAGTGGTAAATGACAACGTCGTGGAGATGGATCCATAGCCAAAGTGGTAAAGGAATGTACTGATCTTTTAACGAATAAAACTTCTTGCATATAAACTTTACTAGCATCTACAAAGGGCTAGAGCAAGCGGGGTGTGATATTATTAATAATCTAAAAACATAAACAACAATCTGCGAGCCTTTTGTTGTAGATGGTGCTTACATAATGGTTAAACCACCCACCAGCGCAACTGCAGCTTCATTACAACAAGGCGAAGTCCATATCTCTATGATCAAGAAAACAATCTTAGCCAGTTATAACCCCTCAATTTTCCTAATGACGCTGATCCGTTGCCATAAAAAGTTGTGTGTACGCTCAACTATGTGGGCTCATAATATTAACAGAACATATGTTACACAATACTCCACAATATGCCCATAATCCTGCATGAACCGTCGTCAGCAACAGCTTGTAATATTTTGCCGTGCACTAACTTGTTTCCCATCTAATCATCATCCGCCAGTGCTGCAGGGAAACTCATAAAACTTGCAGCGCTCAGCGTTTATAAGGGTAAATAATACTGTCGAGTCCGGCTTAATGCAAACTCCAGTAACACAGTATGGATCAAGCTGCGATTAATCAGAGGATGACATTAAGTGGGACTGCCTATTCTGTTTAAACTGTTATCACACAGTCATTTACACATTATACGTATGCGGATATCTCATGTTCACAGCTCGACTGGTAATGAGATGGGACTTGTGCTCTAAGCAAGTACTGCAATAAAGCGGGTGACTATTAAGCCGCTTCAACAATATCTCAGCAAGCAACATAATATGCATGTTATCTTTCATGAAAACGCGTCCACGCGCAGAAACGAATTAAATACGGCACTCTTGAGCTATTCTTTTTCCTATAAATTTTCTTGAGAGATGGGAAAAATCCTCCGAATAATGAAAGAATCTTTAACAAACACTGACTGATACAGGCAAACCCCGATTTTTCATTATGGGAAAAAAAAAAAAGCTTACTTTTATTAGGGTGTACATTTATCAAGGTCTACCTACTTAATAAAATGACATAATAATGATGAATCCGTGCATGTGGAATTCATGCCTATAAACGAAATAAATATAACTAGATTATCAAGATCTCTTCCAGATCTAAAATGCCAGTGGCAATTATCCACATTTTCCTCCCTAGCATTTCTAGACCTAAACCAACACATAACGATCTCGTCAGAATCTGTAGTACTGTACTACTATAGTAGTTTATTATGATGTACAGGTTTCATGGTTACGGGCCCATTAGATCGCTTTTCTATCTTCACTCAGCGAGCTCTTGAGTTCAGCAAATCCCCCAAATCAGGTTAGTCCGGCTTGCTTCCCACCCCTTGGGCGTGATGGACTCCCCACAATGGGCTGTACCGGTTCCTTTGCCCAATTCAGTT
This sequence comes from Ellobium chinense, assembly GCA_033807755.1. NCBI lineage: Eukaryota > Metazoa > Mollusca > Gastropoda > Ellobiida > Ellobiidae > Ellobium > Ellobium chinense. The sequence continues at coordinate 225,376 of JAWQUT010000360.1, read as the reverse complement.
TGAAAAGCCCATTATTCAAATTCTGTGGGTGTGTAGGGTGAGAAACAGGTGGCCGGCCACCCCGCTGTACAGTGACACAGATCGCGGTAGTCGAAGTCTTGGTGAAAAGTGAAAAGGAAGCCCAAGCCCGAGGGGTTTTTAACCTAAGCACTCTGATACAACTAACGTAAACAAACGTAAAAGCGGCTAAGATGGGCTTGGGTAAACATTGGGAATGGTTGGTAGGCGGGCAGCATAGCGCCGTGTAAGTCCATGGCGGGCAGAGAAGTGCAATGGAACTTGGTCACAGGACCATCTGTCTAATATGGTCATCTAACATATTTATGAAATTATACAGAATTTTCAAAATAAACATTCAGGACTTCACAAGGAGTTTCGATGGACTTTCTATCACGATAATTAGCAAGATAGACACTAAAATGAATAATAATAATTATTATTATTAATAAACAAAACTCAATTTCACAAATGTTTACTCTTACAATTATGCCACAGAGACTGCCATTTACCGACTACAGATCAAAGCCAAAGAGGGCAAAGTATGCTACTTCCATCCTCTTTGAACAAGATATCGGTGGTCGGCACTTGTCTTTCATGATCTGAATACTGGGAGCAAATTCACAGTATCAAGGAATGGTCAATCTTCGTGGCAAAACGCACGAGAAAGCCCGCATGCTCCATGTCTCACTCATATGGGTCACAGACTTTCTCCGCACACTGTCCCTCAAATATTCTCTGTTAGCTTACAAACGAAGAAGTCCATCCACGTTCATATACTTTCTCCCGGTTCGCTATTATCACCATCTTTCGAGCTGGCATTACATTTTCGAAGTTCTACAGCATTACATTTTTGAGGTCTTACAATAGCCAGTATCTTGCACAGAATAGCCACGGACCCAAAGTACAGTCTCTGATTCTAAATATACCCATGACTATTGCCAAAAAACAACCAACCAAACACTACAGACGGTGGTAGATTACTGACACGAGGAATGGATGCCCTACTTTACAGCCAGCCAGTCAGCCTTGCAGTTGCACGTTGATTACACCAGAGACCTTATTTGATGTAAGGTTTCTGATTACACGTACTCTAGCCTCCTACTAAACTCAACCAGCCGTTTAACACATTTCCAGGTAGGGCCGCCTGTCAGATGCATGTCTACTGAATAATGTAGTGGTGGATAGACCCATTCGATAACAAACATCTCGTTTTCATCTAGAAGCTTTTTTCCATGCTATATTTAGAACATCCGCTCAATATCCTGATACAGATACTCTTAATGTGTCACAATAACTCATAAGAACAGCAGCTGTGGCGGCGACAGTATTAATAATAATATTTATGAAAAGAAAAAAAAAAAGAAAGAGTAGTTCATGCTACACAATGTGTATCGGGTCAAAGCGATTAACCTTATTTGAGTTTACAGTTTCAGTTTCGGAATATCTAATCAGGCCGCAGCCAACCACATGAAAAATCTTAGCAACATCTGATTCGAAGAAATTGACAAACAGGACTAGAGAATAGGACAGACCAAAGGAAAAGTGGAAGGACTCTACACCTCCACCCCTCTCCCCGTTCCCCAAGGAAATAGATAAACTGAACATTTGTTATGTAACTCCCTAACCGAATAGTTGTGATTTTTGTGCGGCTCTATTTTCATACTTTTCAGTGCAAACTCGCTCGGAAGTAGCTGACAACATAAATATAGAAGTTTTAAAAAATTTTCTATCATCTTTATTAAAATCCAAGGAAATCTACAGTCATCCAGCATCTCCGAAGTAATCTCCCCATCTCACACACCTTCCAGTCCATTTGCACGCACTGCGAAAAAAACACCAAAACAACAAATTCCGACCTGCTCTTCAACATCTGCACACGATCCGGACATGTGGTCTGCATCCCTCTTCTCTCCTCCCCACAGCCATATCCTGGCTCCTAACTGACATTCCCTTCAAACCAAACTCGAGAAAAGAAAAACCGCGAGATGAAATACAAGCCAATAACCCTCTTGCATCTACAGCCTATCCGAGGCATTTGTTTCGAGTAGAAAACAAAACAAGGAAAACGAACACTGATGATTGTGTTAAAAACGAGGAAGAGATATAAGGACACTTATTCAACGACAGTTTAAAATAGATATTATTATAATATATATAGACAGTCGGATGTCACAAAATCGGAGCCCTCGAGACAAGTCATTCGTTTAGACTACGTGAGATATTCTTGTTCACGCGTTGGATCTTATATTAAATACGGTTACTGGTTTTTCATTCTTCATCTCTCTATCACAGTCACAGTCATAACCATGTCCGCAACATATATTCCCTCCACACTCAAGAAAAACACAACAAAAATGTTCATTACTTAAGGGTTTGAGAACAGCACACGCCCATAACTTTATAACCTTCTCGCATCTATAGTTTAGCTGCCATTTGGCGATGAACACACATTTCGGAAAACTGGATGTCAACGATTTACCAAACTGAGTTAAAAACGTGGAAGAGACCCCGAAAATGTCTTGAAAGTTTAAAGCTGATGAAAAATAAAATTACAGCCCTCCCTCCCCCTTATAAAAAAAAAAAAAGCGCAGTAACGAGAGAGAGAGGAGAGAGAATTCATGACACCGTGATAATTCTCAAGAAAGCGGCACGCCTGGTAACATATGGAATCTCTCAAGCTTCTTCAATTCCTAAGCTGAAGAAACCTGCTCAAATTGAGAATTTATAACACAGTCTGTTGCCAGGTTCTCGAAACGCTATTTCACATTAACACCATGTCTATGCATCACGAGCGAATCCTAGAACTAAAGATCTCCATTCTTTCTCCCTCTCTCCTTAAACAAACAAACAAACAAACAAACAAACAAACAAACAAACAAAAGACAAGTTTTTGAAATCGAAATCTAAACTTAAATCTTGTCAAATCAACGAAACTGAAAGTGACGAGGACGCAATCTGTATTCCCGACAAGCGCGTAACTCAACTTTAGCCAATCTGCTGGAGCAAAAACAAAATTTGATGTTGTTCACGTAATTATTTGGGATCACACCCTCTATCGATTATCATAGTAGAAGAATAACTTCATGGTCACCACTATAATTCACCACAGCCATTCCAGTACCCGGTAACATTATAAACTGTCAAGAAAAATTACGCTGCTGTAAGATCTAAAAACGCCGTTTCTTAATCGCGGGTGCAAATTTCATAATATGGCATAATACCAGACAACGTAAAAACACTCAACAGTATTTGGTGACTTCGCAAATCTCCGAGTTGGGCCATCTTGGCCTGTGAGACAGTAAATAAAGCCAAAGGTAACTCTTTGCAAGCTGTTTTTCATACCCTTGGTGCGCAAATGGCACTAACAGGCTTCACCAATCCCCTGTCGGAAGTCACCGCTCTTTGTGTATCAGATCGCTAGTTTTCTCTAATGTCCAGTCTGCATGATATAACTGACCCAGGAAGCAAAACGGTATTCAAAAAGATATGGCAAGCGTAAACGCCAAGCCCTAACCTGGTCTTCACGTGTTTCCTAGTAAACAGACATCGAGCGACACAAAAGCCAATCCCCTCCTATCAGTCAAATATGTTGCCCACGACCGAAGCCATTCTCTGTTCCAACTAAAAGATATCACTGACCCGTAAGGTAAGACTGTTTCAAGAACTGTTGAGAAGTGCGAGTTGCTGAAAGGTCTAGACCAGTTTAAGTTTTGTAATGACAAACTGACACCAAATAAGACAAAAACCTCATCGGTCACCAACCAATTCCCTTTCGTAAGTCAATCTAAGTGCAGCATTTTTCTCCAACTACACGATATCACTGATCCGTTAAAAAATGATTGTGCCAAGAACTACTGGGAAGTGTAAGTTGTTATATAAGGTTTATCTACTGTAATGTTAATAATAGACACAAAGTAAAACAAAGACCCGATCGGCCACCAACCAATCCTCTTTCGTAAGTCAAGCTAAGTGCAACACCTTTCTCTGACCACAGAGTCCACATGATATCTCTGATACTTTAAGGCACGACTGTGCATAGAAATGTTGAACAACGCATGTTGCTGTAAAGTCTAGATCATTTTAGGTACTGGAAATGTTAAGCAGACACCAAGTAAGACATAACCTCGATTGGCCACCAACTTACTAATCTCCTTTCATAAGTCAATCTAAGTGCAGCACCTTTCTCTGACTACAAGGTATCACTGACCCCAGTGCGTGGCTCAACGGTGCTGAGAAAGTTCTGAGGAGCGGTCGGCCGCGGGGCGGTATGTATTTTCTGGCAGATAAGCATTGACTGAGAGTAAGACACAACTCTCCGGGCGCTTTGGGTTTCACACACCTGTCTCCCCGTCTGGCGGTCATGGCCCCGCGTTTTGGAAAGTTCCCAGCAGACAAGCGGCTCAACACCGATACAGTGCCGGTGCTGGCACAGTCGCGACTTGCTCTGTGTGGACCATCGCATCAGCAACAACGAGCATCTAACAGGGCCATCCACGAACTCTTTGATTCCAGAAGATCAGTTCGTAATTTCCACATTAACAGGTGGTCTAACACTTTTTCCAGGATAATTATCTTATTAATACCATCGTACTACAAATTTTGTTGCGTGGAACTTATACGGTGTTCGACAAGCGACTGACGCATGGGAAGCTACTCCGTCCAAATTGTGAATCACAAATCCGATTCCCATGACAGCTGGCCAATACTACTGATTTCAAACTGTCCAGAGCTTTAAAAAAAACCGCCAAAAGCAGTTTTCCATGATTAAATTTTTGATGGATCTTCCATAATAACCAGGATGTTTTCAGAATTTCCAAGTCTGTATGAACCCTCATGCCATGAAACTCGTCAACATTTATATTCAAAATGCTCCACGCTATGTGTATTCATCTATCTGACTATCCCGTAATCCGGTACTGATGCCCACAAGGTCTTCGCTATTAAACAGAGTTCACAAGAGAGCAGTCTACCGCTAGTGGCCCGTAGACCGTACAACCCAAAGGTCACGAGACCAAGCTCCGAAACGGGGTGTCCGCAACTGCACACAAGTAACGGAGTTTGGCCATGGGTTAATCACCGTTCGTTCCATGAACAATACGAGCCGAGACCGAAGAATTCTAAGCGCTGCACAGAAGTAGAAAGCCACGCTGGTTTTATTTATTATCCTCGTAGAGACGAAACTCAACCAAGAACGCTTCCACTTCCTACCCAGGGGTTTTCAACCCGTCCTGCACACGACATACTGAGTGGGATTAGGAGGACTCTAGGAACATGGAACTGTATTTCTGTGTGGAACATTTGATTCAAGTTTCTCGCTAAGATGATATTTTAACCTTATCTTTGCCACCTCTTCCCCCTCCCCCCACCAAAACAACAACAAAAAATTCAGTGCCTTCTTTAGAATTGATTGACTATTACCATAACTAGTATAACTTGTTTCGAATTCTGAAAAGTAAAGAAATTCTGTAGCTGTTGTATGATGTGCTCATCAAAATGTTTATTTGACGCGTCATGGGAGAATGTGCACAATTTTAATTTATCATCATTATTTTGTAGATATGTCTATGTACTATGTAGGGTATCAAATAATATGTGCCTGTGTGATGCTGTCGCATTGTACTTTATGTCGATGCGGGCTATACCTCCCGACTCGTATACTCTCCCAGCAACACCTCTGCATGTACTATGCTCCGATTTAATGTCAGATTCTGAGCCAAAACGAACTTTACAGGAAAACCACCGGAGAAAACCTGCACCAAGGAGGAAAAGGATGTGTACGTGTGGGGGCGGGAGAGGGG
>JAWQUT010000360.1:208580-219572 GCA_033807755.1 Ellobium chinense | reverse complement strand
GGGGCGAAGGGGAGATGAGGAAAAACGACATCCAAAAAAAAACAACATTATTAGATGCGAGAATCCAGGACGGAAGTAAGACAAAGACAATAACTAAACTAACAAGAAATTATCACAGTGTCATCGGCCAGGATGTAATAGACATTTGTCATCCCGATGCATCACCACACCAGAAAATTCGCACGACAGAAAATAGCTTGATAAGTGCCGAGCTATCAACCGGAAGAAAAACCAGTCATAAGGCGTTTAAAAAGTGGGTCAAGACTAGGAACTCCGGTATTATACCATTTGTGTGAAACTCAGTATCTTCTAACCGTCGTATTCTCTCAGGCTCTATATACTTGGGTGACGGTGGTGGTGATGATGAGAGCAGCGGTAATGTTGATAAATGATGATTGTGAGGAGAGGGATAGGATACTGATGGTATGCCTCTTGCTCGTGAGTTTTCATCACGGCGTTTCTGCATACTTTCTAATGGCGCTCAACATAATATATATTATACAGTATATAAATATATGTACAGTAGTTACGAGTACGACTGTATAGCCTGTTTCAGAAAACACCAAGCAGGTGTGGCAGATGTAAGGTTTGATATCCCTAACTCTCACTAACATCGATCCCTTAACAAGGAAGTTTTATAAGAACGTTCTTTTTGACAATTCTTGACATCAATGGCTGTCCTCATTTCAAGGAAGTGTTATCCAAACCACGGAAATTCATGCTCAACGCCTCCTTAAAACAGTATGAACATGAATTAAGTTATGACCCACCCAGCCCTCCTCCGCCAGCCCCGGAAAGTGAAATAAACTTAGGAAAACAGAGTTAAAACTTTAAAATCTTATAACCCTAACCACTGCTGCTTAATCGCGACTTCTCCGCCGTGCTGTCGCAGAGCTGTGAATAAGTCCAGCCGATATCGACAGAAAGTTTCATGAGGGATTCATGGTGTTACTGACCTTGTGACCTCTATTACATGCATCGATGCACTAGTGGCGGGGTTACTACCTTATGTAACGATACAAGCACTATAAAATCGCCGGGCCGGCACATTTATTATGCCATCTTCTCTGAACAGACCATACTTAGCTCACACAAGAATTTTCAGCCTCCATCAGGCTAGGGGTCCAGAATAATAATACTAAATAGGCATCTTAGAAGGAAGTCCGCCAACGATACAAACGATTTAAGTAAATAGTTTGTAAATGAAAAATCTCATGAAACCCCACTCCCCCTAATTTTTATCCAAAATTTAAGTAAACAAACAAACAAACAAAAACAAACACGTTAACGATAATGGTTCTAATGTTCACTAAAAAATGGAAATTTGAAAAACGTTATCTTTGATCTTAAGTTTGAAGAGAGTTCTCGGTGCTCATAAACTTGAGGGGCCCAGCGTTCGATGTAAAGATCGATTGTAATTGTAAATCTACAACTCTTAAGTTAGCATGTCTGGAGGGTACTCGCCGTAGCAGATTGAAAGTCCCTGGCCTCCATTAACAGGACAACATAGTGCCATGACTTGCCAACTTGCATTCCAACGTTTGGAGCTGCTCCTGCACCTTTGATAATACAGCCTGGTAAGCCCATTAATAATGAAAGCACATCACATGCAAACGACCAATAACTCAGTCACGGATGACACCGACGAGGAAGAGAATTATAAATGTAAGAGAAAGCAAGAGGAAATGAAGACAAAAGGGATGCAGTTGATAGGGTTTTATTTACTCAATATTAACAGCTGGGGCTGTCAGCAATCCCGACAAGGTGGTCGTTTTCCTAGCGCGCTGTGGGCAGCTCCCGATCGAAGCCAGACGGGCCCCGTTAGGAATTCTTAGAGCTAAAAGCGTCTGCAAACAGACGGCATCAAGAATCCCGGTTTATCAGGTTTCAAGTTCTAATGTGGCGAACGAGGGGGTAAAGTGGGAACCGAAACTTGTGGGAATGAAAATCCCTTTCCTCTGTCCGTTACTTTCTTTCTCTAAGACGATAAAGTCTACATAAAAACCTGATGCACTGATTATAAAGACGTGATAGCGTGAGAAAGAAATGCGTCTGACCTTACAGATGTTAGTTAGATGACTCGATAATATGAGAGGAGAGAGAGAGAGGGAGAGAGAGAGAGAGAGAGAGAGAGAGAGAGAGAGAGNGAGAGAGAGAGAGAGAGAGAGAGAGAGAGAGAGAGAGAGAGAGAGAGAGAGATATCTACTCAACAAAATCATGGAAGCTATAGCAGAACTTCACGAACTCAAATCCTAAGCGCCCCCTGTCCCCAGCAATCCTCAGATGTTCAATATCGTGAGTAAAAACTGTAAAGGAAAAGATGACACAATCACCACTTCGAGCTGCCTATGAAAGGATTTATCGAGTATATGAAGTTCGAGTAAACGCTTCTCTTAAATTTTGATGTTCATGTATTTTCGGAATAGCATGAATTCGAATCGCTCGCCGCGATCCAACTTTTTCATGACATCTAAGGCGTTTGTTTATGGTGCGTTTCGGCGCGCTAGGTATCCTAGGGGCACTAGCACCTCGCCTCTCTCTCTTTCGATCTTGATGATGGGACCTCCGGACCACTGTCACTCGGTTGTCTATGACCTGTGAATTCGCTCCCCAGCCATGTTGATCACATTCGTAGAATGGGGAGTTCGTCTGGTAATGCTATAAAAATGAGGCCTATGAATTTCGCCTATGCCCTCGTAGCCTTTCATTCTACCAATCCAAACTTTCAAAACTTTGCCACATTTCGCTGTTTTCGTTACTACTTATCAGAGCAAGGACACATTACATGTACTCCCAATTCACAAAAGGTGTCTGTCTGCAAACAAGCAAACTACGGCTATCCTCTGCATCACCCTATCCGCCTCTCTGTCAGTCAAAAAAGCATATAATTTCCTTTCCAATCCCTTCTCCTTTCAAAATATGACATGAAAATCGAAGACTGGGAAGCCCGCCGGATTAGTTCAGTGTTTTTCTTGTCTCATCATGGGGAAAAGACACTCGATATCGCTTAATCACAACTCCTTGAGAGCATGGATAACGGTGTGATTAAATGGAGTCACCATTATCCTGTTACTTTCACGGACAAAATAATATGTCTGTTACCTCAAAAATAAATGGCGAATGAACAAACGCTGCGATTTGGCGAGTTGCGCTTATACGGAACCGACTGTAGTTGGCCAAACACGCAAGTCGACTCACCCAGGCGTGCTCATCTTCCTCGGTGTCTGTTCAAGTTTAAGTGAAGTCGCTTTAACTGCCATAAATCTATTCCCACACGCAGCGCATAGCAACCCCAGGCGGGATACGTTCCACATGTTTACATGTGCAGCATAGGCAATGATCTTGCCATACATGCTCTGATTACTATCTCTCTCTCTCCCTGTATATATGAGTCTTTAACACCTTTCAAATCTGGAATACATTGGTTTGATCACCGTCTTAGCTGTTACTTGTTTTGATAGCATCTTTACGTCAATTCTCAATTGGAGGGAGGAAAGAGGAAGGAGTAGAAAAGAAGTGAATGAAGGGTGAGTTCACAGTGAACCGAGAGCACAAGTTTCTGCAAACTACGTTGTTGGAATCTATATCATAGTACACAACAGGTTTGGTTACAAAATCACGTTGTCCCGATACATATTTTCGTGGATACAGATACACTGGTTGATTGGAAATATGATAAGTGCCGTCATGTATGACGAGACATGTAATGTAAAAATACGACCAATGAGTGCCAAGACAAGACAGAGGCGAAAACTGTTAACACAAATAACATGCAGTATTTAGTATCCTGAATATTCGATCTGATAACAGTATTTTAAGTTTTCATATACAGACATTATTATGTATCAGAATGACACAGACGATAGTTCAAGTTCAATACACGTGGGCTAGATCAGACAAAAGAGAAAAAGGGGGTTGGGGGGGTNGGGGGAGGACGGAGTGAGAGACAGAAAAAAAAAAGAGCGAGCGAGAGACAAGAAAAGATCGTTGTACTGTGGGCACTTAAAGAATATCATTTGATGTAATATGTTTTAACTAACTCGTTTGGTTCAGAATGAAACCACACTATCAGGAAGAAAATATGAGCTAAAGTGTGCGATTTCACTTCGACATTAGCAATTCACACAGCCCACTTGTGCTCCAACGGCTCCAATTAGCTATTCCATTCCAAAGGATTTGTTCCTTACACCCAGCGTGTGGATTTCAACCTATTCATGCATACATAATATCGACGTGCATGCGAACGGCTCCGGTCGTATCCGTATCAGTAGCAGAGAAAGGCCGTCCGACAGGTGAACTGTACCGATCAATATCACAGCATAGCGGACATGACGGGAACCGCCAGCCTTTGTGACCTAGATAAACTAACCCGGTATCATCAGGGAGTAAGTTGGGTTCTCTGCATAATGCAGCGGAGAAGAGGTGAATGAGCGAGCAGGTCAACTGCCTAGGCGGGTCGATAGCAGGAGACATTTAAACCTGAAGGAATAATACACACGCAGCAGATAAGGAAGGTAGAAAAGGTAGGACTTTCGGTTACCAAGTTGCTTCTCTCCTGGCAAAGAATTTGTATTCAGATGAAGGAATATGAACCTAACTGGGGGCAATGAGGATGGGAAGGAAAGAGAATGAGAGCGAGTCCTTCCACTCTCAGCTGGCAACTGTGAAGGTTATATGCAGAAAGTACAGTCCCTTATATGTCCCCTTAATGATGGTATATTAGTCCTGTAGAGGTAGTTTTCCTAATTATTCAAGGTTACTGTTGGACCCGATCATCTTCGTATAACTTCACGAGACCAAAACTCACGAATCAGAGAAATCCACACACTGATCAAACCTAATTCTATATGCTTTAAAATATAAAAAAAATTCACTCACAAACTCGAACACGTCCAAACTGCCAGAAAATGTTAAAATAAAAATAGGACTTTTCCAGCTGGTCCAACATTTTTTATATCTCAGTGATAATAACAGAAATAAAACATCACGCAGTCAGTTTCTTTTGCATGACCTTAATCTGATTTTCAAAAAGGTTAATTCTCTGTTCGACCCAGACAAACAAACAAAAAAACCCCAAAATATGAACTACCAATTCAACCAAATTTCCATGATTGATTCTCTTTTTTTTTCACGACAGCTGGCCACTTTTGCAGATTCCATGTTTATTCCAGACCCGGAAACACCAACGGCAATTTTCATGATCTTCCAGGTCCGTGGCAACCTTGGCCTAAAAAAACACAAGATTACGAATGGTGCTCTGGAACTCCCGTTCGTGAGATTGTACTCTATGACAATAAAAAATATTCTAAAGCCTCTTTCAATAAATCGGGGCGAGTGCAAAATCCAACTTTTGAATCTCAACAGATTTTTTAAAGCGGTATTGGACCGCCGGCCGACCAGACATTTTCTTTTTTTTTCCACCACTACTTACAGCACTAGAGTGAGAGTCATCGATGTGAAAGCATCCCAGCCCGTTGGTTGAAATACCTGAAGGAGCAAAATAAACGGACTGCTTCCTAGCGGAAAAAGGAGTAGGCGAGATTTGTTGACTGAGGCTCGCCTCCGGTGTCGTGGAAAACGCTGAGCGCATTATGATGATAGGATAATTTTGAGCACGACATGTTAGGAAGGGCAGAGAAAGCGTATGGCCAAATTACGACACGATGGGCAAATAATTCAACTAAGCATATCAAAATATTGCCGCTGAAAGTGAAGACGGGCTTGACTGTAAACGATATGGGTACAATGCATATGTATTACGACGGAGGAAAATTGCATGAACTACAGTTTACATGATGAACTACTTAAGATTTAGCAGAAAAACAAGCATAGCGTGAAAATGTAAATAAAGATGAAAGTCGGTTAACAATCACTGTCTCATTTTCCACCTTCAGATTCAGAGTGTTCCAGGTGGATTTTAGAATAGCGAGTGTGAATGCGATATGCCATGCTATACGACCAAAGGAACCCTTCCTACCACCACAAAATTTACCACTTCCATTCGGATTTCGACCAATGAACCAATGAAACATCGATTCATGTCAGTTATCCAGATACAGCGGTCTCAATAATTAATGTAATAATATGATTTCACTGGCTGAAATAGCCCCAACAGTTAATGTAACATGCATTCACTATCTGAAACGCTCGTAGAGGAAGGGAACATGTAACGTCAAGGAAATAATGAATGGGGGCCAGGGAAACTAGGAATGAAGGCAAACTCTCGTAAATCTTCGCTACCTTTCAGTTGCGATCAGATTACGGTAGAATTCTGAAGCCCAAATTTCCATCACCTTCGGCTACCTCATAAATTTTAATTTATATACGGTGAGTTATGATACCGTGACAAGGACTGCAGTATAAAGAACCCCTTCCAGACGGACACGTCAAATCTTACAGAAATGAATTCTCCTAGGCGCAAAATTTCCTTACGAATAACCCATTCGATCAGAAAAACTCAATAAAAATAATACAATTTTCTGATCTGAATGTTTACAAATTTTTTGATAAATGAATAACTGCTCCGACCTCCAAAGACGGGCGATTTTGCTAAACCTTTCTTTAACACTATACCACCATTTTACATGTTTTTTCATGTTCACACTCAAATCTTCACTGACCCAACTGTCCCTTTGTCAATCGCACCGAGGCGAGTAAAACAAACACGCACGCACGCACACGCACGCACGCACGCACGCACGCACACACACACACACACACACACACACAATGTGGTTTAGCCAAAGTCAGGGCCATAATTTACGTCAGTCTGAATTGAAAGGGCAATGACCAGGCCTGAGGTGATAACATACTGCTGGACGCGCAGAAAGGAAGTGAGCTTATAAAGGAGATGGGATGGAAAATATGTTCTCTCTACTTAATCCCAGCACTTTCTTTGTGACAAAAATACTGTATAATTATTATGCTACCAAATAAATGCCTTTCTGTACAATCCGAACTTTTGATACGCTCCCGAAGAACTGCGAATAAAAAGGTCGATCAAAATAATGCCTAGCATGTTCAGAAGCTCAATGATGAGTATCCTGAAGGCTCGGATGGGGGTTGCACGAAGTGGCGACGGAAGACTAAGAGACTTAATTCACTGATCGACTGATTGGGCAAAAGGCACTCCGGCACTGTATATTTCCACTCTGTCTATTATCGAAAATACATAAAACTACATGGAATACGTAATAAAGGCATAACGCCTATGCATAATTGCCTATGCAATTCAAAATTATTTTTTTTTAAAAAGGGAACAGATAAACAAAATAAGCGACTAAGACCTAAGAGACGTCGACAACCATGTCACATCTACCAAGACTTTTAATTTCTACAACCATGCTGTCCCTATCTTTCCGACGCTATTACATTTACGTTTTATAAAAGCGTCTAGCTTGATTTCCCCCGCCCCCTCCCCGGCTTCTTGTGGGTGCGGGCGAGCAGTCAGCGTGACCAATTCGCACGCGGACGGACGAACAAACCCCTGAAATTGCAAGTGTATCGAGTGCCTATTATAGATCAGCTCGGTCAACATTCTTAGCAAATAACACGAAAACTTCAACGAGGCCAAATCTCGAGTCGGCCAGAGCTCGGAGCGCCATTGTTACTTTCGCAATTCATTGATCTGTTAACTGCAACCAGCCTTGTGCAAATAGTCAGGAATGCCGCACGCAGCGGCGCATCCAAAGGACAGAGTGACAGAATGACACCCCCTCCCCTCCCCGGAAACGGTCATTTTGGTCTCTCTCCTTGGCCGATAAGAAGTAGCTTTTCAGCCCAGGGGAGGGAGGCATATAATAGTCGCTCCCCTGCCCTCCCCCAACCCCATCCCCCCAAGACGGAGAATTCCTGGATCCGCCCCAGCAGTGAGGCGCGCGAAGCGGACGGGNACGACACCTCTAGTGTCTCATTCAGCAAATTCACTGTCAAAACATCAATGACTACTTCACAGTGTAAGATTATAATGAACATGCTATATTTCACCACAGAAACTGGCGATCTCAAATTTCACGTAGTTGGTCAAATAACCTATACATTTATGTATTGAGACTCTCTAGTCCCGATTCCGTTATTTCAGTGTAACATCTTACTCGTGAACTCCAACAACTTACAACCGCGAAATCATGAACTCTTGGAAATCGAGTTCGCGAGATTTCTACTGCGCTTCTTTCTTGAGTTAAAGGATGACCTGAATTTCTCAAAAGGTCTCGTTCTAATGAAGCTTAACTTGTGGTTTTGGTTCTCAATCCGTGACGGCCCTCAGCATTGCTTGTGTGAAACTACTCACACACACACATTTGGAAAGGGCTGGGAGGTGTCCCTAATATCACAGTTTAAAATTTTGTCTGTTCCACCCTGTAAATGGTCACTGCATTGTTACACCATCACATGGAATATTATTTCGTGGATCGTGGAAAAAAAAAAGTGAATCCCCCATGACCTTCACGCTATCATTTTTTACAGTTACTATGATCTAAAAAGCGAAGGAAGGGGAGGGAGAGAGAGAGAGAGAGAGAGAGAGAGAGAGAGAGAGAGAGAGAAGAGAGAGAGAGAGAGAGAGAGAGAGAGAGAGAGAGAGAGAGAGCACCTCTATCTCTCTTGTTTCAGTCCAATCGAAGAGCACGACAGACGGCAGACGGCAGTCAACAGCGCTAACTGTATTCCTCTTAGTTGCCGCAAAACCTTCCACGCTTCCGACAATGACATGAACAGAAGAAAACGAAACAAGACAGAATGGAAAATGCGGCAGTGGGAGGGCGATAAAGGAAGGTTAACAACAACCAAAAAAAAAAAAACGTTCCTGACACGCGAATGGGGGTCGTTTTGCCTTCGCCCCTCGACCTCCTATCCGCAGACAGAAGGATGAAAAGCCACGACCGCCTGCCAGACCGACTCTTTCACAAGCCGGTTAGTAATAGTGATCCACTTGCCGGTTAGCACTCTTACACAGCCAAACTGCCGTGAAAATAAGGTCATTGATAGTAGGCGCGCTGTGAACAAGGATTCGACGAGCCGGGTTTAAGTGCTGCTAAAGTAGGCGTATAGAGCAATTGCGAGAGAAACGTGCTGTTGTCAAAATTACATCATATGGTATTTACTTCCAACGAAACAAGCAGGATAGTGGCTGTTTTCTTATCGTCAAAATGATGTCATCGCACGGGGACTCAAGGTTGCCACGAAATGTTAAAAAATGTACTGTCTTTTTCATCCACGATTTTTCCATGTTGTTCTCAGATAAATGATCCAACATATCCCCATGATAATTATATAATTAAGACCATTACATGACATCTGTTTTGTTTTGTCGCATGAAATTTATCCTGGACTACATTCGACACGTTTCCATTTTGACTCCTGCAGGGAACAGCCGCTCGGTGCGAACGAATTTGTGAACTGCCACCTTTAGACTAATACAGTGTTCTAAATTTTGCTGTGACAGTGGCCATTTTTGCTGGTCCCTGATTTTTTTTCCCAGACCTGTAAACGCCAATGGAGATTTCCTGGGTTTCGGCGCCACTAGGAACGAATGCTTGAGATAAACTTTTTTGTTTGTTTGTGTGTGCATCGTGCATGCTCAGTTATATAGCACCTGTATATATTCAAAATTATTCACGGTAAACAGCATTTGCTGCTTCGTTTCACTAAAAAACCTACAAACTAATACAGGGAAAAAAAATCACGAGCACTCTCAACTTCCCCCCTCTAAATCCACTGTCTCAATATAAACTGTTCGAAAGGTTGTGGAAACGCAAAACATAAATATAGTGTATAGCTGTTGGTAATTGTATGCATATACACGAAATATTCAACACTGTATGGCACAGCGAGACAGACAGACAGACAGACAGATCCCCTGCGAGGTCATTGAAAGTGCATTTTGATACTTTCAATTTCACAAATTACACGTATAATTACTGAGACGATACTCCTTTCAGCCGCGTGTGCCGATGTGTCTATGAATAGAGTCACCATGTGCCGATCCAAAGATGCAAACACCAAAAAACACTGCTACCAGAAGCAACTGTTTATACAAGCTGACAAATCTCACGTCATTTTCTTAAAAAAAACAACAACCTAATCTATGTTATTTCACCCCACTGATATCAAAGGCGTTACGGGCGGAGAAGAAAAAAGGCGTGACAGAATGCTGAGAAAATAAATCTACAAAAACGCTGTACTGCAAACATCATTAAGTTCAGTCTGATAAAGGAGATGATGCGATCAATAGAAGGAGAGTGGCAGAAAACCTGATGCGAGTCCGGGGACGCCTAGCATGAGTCTTCCAGTTACGTTCTGTCTCTTTGATGTAGGCATAGATTCTCCCGGTCGCCAATTTCTTCCGGTCAGCAAAACCGCACTGACCACAGAGGATAACAAACAAACGTATTCTTAATACAAAACGTCAATTCCACGGACCTTTAACGTAGCAGGCGAGGCACATTCCACTCTTGAAAACATCAACATCATCACAATCAACAACAGCAACATGAACACTTGGCCAACACGAGATTTCACTGATGGAATTGTATCGATATTGAAACTTCGCATTTCGTGCCAATACTCCACCCCCCTCCTCCCCAATCCCTTTGACCAAATCTCATAAAACAAACAAGCCTACTACATTACTGTATTATTAAGCTGGATTGCACGACAGTGGAAGCCAAAATAAGTGCTATCAGTGGAAAAAAATAAAAACAATGGGCAGGAAGGGTTTACACACACAAAAAAATTAATCCTCATGTATAATGGTAGTGTCGGTGGGCGCGGACTTCGCATCGCCTGGCACCACAGCTGATAGACTCCAGATGTATCGAGGATGCGGTCTTAGTAAAAGCAGTTACAAAATAAGAGTTTGCTGAAGAAAGAAAGATTTAAAAAACAAAACAAAACAGCCAAACTGTTTTCTACTCTCAACTTAACATGTTACTGAAGCACAAGTTTAACAATCTATTACTCAAAATTTTACTATTAACCTGACCGTACCCCCCC
>JAWQUT010000360.1:183718-196220 GCA_033807755.1 Ellobium chinense | reverse complement strand
CCCCCTTTAAATCTTTCTCTTCTGACCAAGTGTGATTTAATGTTTTTGTCTGTACATTTAGACTGCAACAGTTCGCAGAGTTTTTCGAGGAAGACGTCCATGACCCCTCACCCAAGCGTGGAGGCGCATTCTTAATATACATTAAAGAATGACGATTTGACGTCATCTTGAGGGAGAGTTCATCAGGCTATCTAGCCAATGATTGATATTAAACTAAAAGACACATAACATGTGAACATAATTCGTGTGTGATTGTTACTCTTTCCATTTCAACTGTATTCTTACAGAGAAGTTTCAGTTGGACCCTGATGTCACAACTCTGATTAATCTCTTCACCTAGTTAACAAGGTTAATCTGCAATTCAGTCACTCATTAGTCTTGCCTCGTTCAAGAATCGGATTGAGATGACGAGATGATCTGTTGGTGACGCAGTCCAATACTGGGTCTGTCAGGCGTTCATGTTCTTACGGTTTTGCTGTAACTTAAAGAAGAAACAGCATTCCTAACTGTTCTTGTGTTCCATTCATCTACATTCATATCAAACATGCATACCGCATTTTAACGGTATTTAAATTTCGTCCACAGCGCGACTTCAGACCATTGAAGACGCACACAACCATAAAACTTTAAATACCGCCAGTTAACCACACCGGTCATGCTCAGACGACCACCTTCCATTCTGGGCTGCGGTTGCAACGGTAGGTTGGGAAACAGTCGCCCGGGGTGTGTGAATGAAATTTCGAATGGGCAGACGACAGGAAGTAGGTTACAGTGGCCTACAAAAGAACTCCCCGACAATGTCCAACATAAAGGAGCAGAGAAAGATGGACAGGTGTTTCTAACCCACCGAGGAGGAGGTGAAGAAGAAAGGAGTTTTTTTTTTCTTTTCTTTTTATGTATGAACTGAGGATGAGTTTGGTGAGCCGATGTGTTCCTTATGTGAGAAAAAGCGGTGTACACCGAAGACACGCTCGTCGATTCCCCTTGCTCGCAACTCCGTGGGAGGGAATGAGAAAAACTTGCCATTTAAGCCGACGGCGTCACTACTCAGTGCTGTTCAATCGGTCGTTTCAACATAATTACGATTAAGCAAAAACTGAGATGGAGTGGGCAACGATGATGCCGAGTCGACCGTACTTGGGAAAACTACACCACTGGACAGAACAACACGAAGTAAGGTGTTGGGTTTCTGCGAACGCTTGAGATGGATGTGCTCGAGAAACTGAACAAGCTTCTGTGCGCAAAACAAACAGCGGAGGACAGCACTGTGTTTTAAGTAATGGAAAGACTCAGGTGATGGTCTAATGTTAAAAGTCCTGCCGCATCCAGTAGAGACGCAAGTCCTTAGAAGATAAGGAGAATAAGCATGGGAATAGAGATCTAAACCGGTTTTAAGGAATTCAAGCTCACATCTCGGCATAAATTATGAGCTTATTGAATCACTCCGTTTGGCTCGTAAAAGACACAAAATAAATGTGATACAACATTGTCGTGTTTGCTTTGAAACATACCTTCACTGAACTGCGCATTGGATACACCGTGACTGTCTGTTGCTTCCCATATTTAATCTTCATGCAAAGTGGAAAGAGAAAAGATAACAGAATCCTTCCTTGAACAAGATATATTCATTCCTAAATTGTATCGATCCTCGCCTGGATATTAATGTTAGTATTATTTCAAGGCGGGAGAATCAGGGAAGGAGATAGAAAGAAAAAACTACTGCCTCACAGGATACCTACAGCAATTTGGAGTAATGCTGCTCACGCGGAATATATTTTCATGAAATACTGGCAAAGCAGCTGAAAGCCTGATGAAATTATGAAATGCCGGAGCATCAAAGTATGAACATTTAGGTTTATTTGTCACAGAACTTTCTGATTGGAGACAGGTATAAAAATCCTAAGACGAAAGATCCTGAAGACACCGCAGCAAATTATAATTTTATGGGGAACATTGGAAGCGGAGGGTAAAGGTTGAATGTGTAGAGAGAAGTGCTACATGATGAAACAGGCAGTGAACATGATGCAAGAGGAAGTTTTCGATGGGCGCAGGTAATTAAAGTATATTGATGGAGTTACTGATAGAGGAACAGAAGAAAAAAATCAGATAGAGCTTTGAGATAAAGGCGAAGCCAGAGAAAGGCAGAAGGCCACAGATGGATACCGCCGGCGGACAGACAGAGATTGGTATAAAACTATCGACAACTCAGTGTGTGTGTGTGTGTGAGAGAGAGAGAGAGAGAGATAGGAGAGGAGAGAGAGAAAATGAAGGATGAATAGAGTGCTCAACGCACACAATCAATCCTGTAAAAAGAGGTGAGCTGAGCTAATCATGGCGGGGCGGGACTATGGGGAGACAGACCAGCGATATGGGACACAGTGCGGCTGAATGAATGCCAATCAATAACACAATGTAATTTCGGGGTGCTTCTCCCCGCCAGCCTGCTAGGCCTTGCTGATGGGCCTGACCAGCAACCACGACAGCAGCTTACCACACGGAGGTCAGTGCACTACAGCTGGACCGGCTCTTCAAGGTGATTGAGCCAGATATGTATTTAGCAATAATGTCTGGAATCATATGATAATGCAAACCATGACGAACGAATCTAGCTGTTAGGACCCTGCCGATGGGTTTGACGGCTTCACTTCTGCTGACCGCATGGTGGCAGAAGAGCAGTACAGCATGCCTGAAGATGTCTTTTAAGATTATGTCATAATTTGTTGCTGCTTTTTTCTCTTTTCTGTCTTAAATCTTAAGTTGAATAACAAAATGTTCACTGCATATCCACGGAAAATTCTGGTTTAAAGAAACGGGTTTACAGCCTCCTTAGGCTTGACCATAACACAGCAGCTTTTGAAGACAATGAAGGGCAATACATAATGTAATAGCCAGACTCCTAATTATGTGGAATTTGTATATCAAAACCACAGTATCCAATAATATCTGGCTGAATGGAATGAAAATTCTGGTTTAAGGAACGCATGTACACCCTTCTAGGTTCGTCAAGCAGGCTTGAAGATACAACAACAGCTTATGGCACAAGAGGGCAATGCTCCACAACTGGGTAAACTCCTTAACAGCGATAATACCATTTGATTGGATGACATGGGACATCAATTACACCATATTAATCAGTTCTTCAGCCGCTTTGATAACGAAAGTAACAAACGGTCTGAGCACCTCCAAACACAGTCAAGAGGCAAGTGTATGCAATGAAGCTTGGTAGTGTGTGTATTAACTTTGATTCAATGCCATCAAACAAAAATTTACAAGGAAAACCAGGATCAGGGCATTGAAAATAAGACAATCCCTGCATCTGATGGGGGAACATGTTTTACAAAACTTAACAAATCAAAGCCACCCGATAGTTAGCCTACATTCTCTAATTCTAAGGAAGACTTGATCAAATCCATCTATAAAGAGAATAGAGAATATATAGATACAGGAGAGAATGCTACAACTCAAAGACACTATGGAATAGTCAGGCTGAATTACCAAAGTCCTCTCTTACCTCCAACACCCAGCCTCTCTCAAGGAAATTGTAGAAAAAAATAAAAATGCTCAATTCATAGGAATATCCCCTCTTTCTTTTCCCTTGTTGGAGTTCAAGCACACAAGAAAAACTCAAAGGAATCAAAAGACTGGCCACAACAAAATACTGATGCAGAAAAGAAAAAAAAATGAGGTCTGAAATGGATGGTTTCCTCAGAGAGGAAAATAATATAGAGAAAGGATGAAAAATAGAGTGAATGTGAATAAAGGATGACAAACAAGATGACTGAGAAAGGAAGGAAGAAACATAAAAAGGTGAGGAACAGGAAGAGGTGAAGCCCAAGACAAACAGGTAATAATTTATTCTAGTGAAATATAGAAAGATCACACAGAAATCAAACAAGATGCCTTCACCAAGGTTGTTTGTTCAGCACAGTAACAAATTAAAATGTTATTGATTCTCTGGGGTTCAGCAGAGAGAGGGAGAAGGAGAGCTAATGACTAATGGTGATTGAAGGTTTCTATCAGTGTATGTTTAATACACAGTGAAAAGATGAGTGGATATTCAAAGGATACTGAAATGAGATAGGGAAAGAAAGTGATTAATAATGAACACACACATAAAAAAAAAATTGGCAAGAAATGAAATCGTGGGAGGGAGAAAGTGAGAAACAACTGTGCAATCAGGGGACAAAGTAGAACAATTCACCCCCTTGCTCACATGGAGCAGATTACTCCAAGAATCTATGCTTCAATCCAGTAAAAACTGAACATATGAGAATTTCCAGGTGTTTGGCCTAAAGTGGGGTTATCAACTTATACATTATTTGGTATTAAAAATTCAACTTCAACACATGGGTGCTGTTTTACACAATTTCACATGTGCTCTGTAAACATTATATGTACCACCTCAAATGCCATTCTCCAGTTCCAAATTACTCCTCAGAGCTTTTGTAAGTGTGTTCACACTCATGATTTTATAGAGAGGAAAAATACTGACACTTAATAAAAATGGAAACCCTAACCAGATTTCAACTACCAATATGCCAACTGGTGAAATAATTGAACCACAAAGAGAACAGTTCATGACAGAAAGGGAATGAGAAGCAGGTGAATGTTCCAATCTGATCCCTCTGAGAAATAAGCTTTTTCTACAACTGTCCGAGAAAAGGTGCAGAGTTGCTGATGCTGGAAAATTGCAAAAACTTTCTCCTTAAGCCGGCATAAAAAAATAGATCTCTTCAGCTCATCAGGAAATACCCAACACAACTAAATGCTGTCCTGATCTATGGAAGTGGAATAAACACGAGAACAAAAACAGGATATGACACCGATTAGTGACATGAAGTTGGGTTTGTCTCACTAGATCACTTCTGGGAAAGTTCAACCAATGAGACACATAGTCAAGATCGGTCAATAGAGTTTTCAAGTGGCAGGCTGGGCTGTCTGCTATTTCACGAAACTCATATTGGATAAGTCAGCTGGTGATACGGCATTCCATGTGTTTGTTAATTTTGTATGAAACTTCTAGTTCTTGAATGAATTGTTACTCTTAAAATAGCACATATGCTGAGCTGTTTCATGATAAGGCCAATTCTTTAACAAATTTCTACAAGGATTGCTAGATAATTAAAACCTGCTCCAGTAATTATGCTGTAGAACTTAAAAAGCAGTGAACTCTACTACTTATCTTCAGGTAGTGGCATGAAGGAGATTAAAGTGTGGAAGATACCGAGTTACAGCAAGAAATATGTCTTTTGCTTTCCTTTTTTTAGTTTGTTGTTGTTCTCCTTAAAATCTACATCCTAAAGACCTTAAACAATTCCACAGTCATGGAACAGTCACTTTACAGAATAAATGTCTGACAAGTCTAGACCTACGGATCATATATGGAGATTCCTTGGTTGTTTAGGACAGTAAAGAAGCGTTACATCTTAACACTTTTTTAAATTAACAAAACAAAAAGATAATTCTAATTCATAATAAGTCAACACTAATCCTTCCAGTTACTCAGACGCTGCACCTTTCCTTTCAATTGGATAATAGTGACAATATTGGGACCAGAAATGCCATTTTTTTCCAACAATGAGTATTTCCTGAACATGCCTTTGAATGTCACTGAGCATGTAGTAAATATGTCATTTTATGAGATGAAAACAAATTCCCAGCCATAAAATGTTATTTTAGCAAATGGGTTTACTTCAAGTTTTCTATAAAGTGGCATTTCTGAAAACATGCAAAAACAACACCTCACTCCAACTGATCAGAACAAAATCACACAATGCTGTCATGTGTATTTGATAGTACAATAAAACTACAGGTTTTCCATGCAGAACTCTTCTTTGCCATAATGTGATCTGATTCTGACCCAACGGAATTGGGGAAGTGAGGGAAAAGTGGAGAGGACCTACCTTGTATACTTGCTTGATTATCCTGGACCAGCGCAATATGCTGATTGGTCAATCTCCACACTGGTGGGCGAAGCTTCACCTCAATGCTAGCACACACCTGACTCTCTCCATGCAAGAAATAGTGGAAGCAAAAACTAAGGTGCACCCTGAAGGAAGGAAGGAAGGGAAAAAACATACACAATGACTGTGTGCATCAGTGCATCAAAAATTAAAACTCAAGTCACACAACAACATGGAGCTGCTCACAAAAACGCTTCCCGAACAAAAAACATGGGATACAAAATGTATAGTATCTGTATGCTGGATACTACACATATTTGTGTCATTTGCAAAAGACAGAATATCAATATTTGTCCATAACTTCTGGGACCCCCTTCCTCATACTTTGCCGCTTGATGAGAAGTGAAGTCCTCCTGCTTAATTAACTCTTATACTTTTCATGACAAGAGATAATTGATACTACATCTTTCTCTTATAGCCAAGACATATTTGAATCATGAGAGGCCACTGTAAAAGATTCTTAACAATTTTCTAAAAACTTGTCATCATAGCTTTTAAATAAAGAATTTTCTTATAAATCCCCAAATGTCTAGAACATTTCCCGCATAAAAATTGGCAATAATGGGTTATTACTACATTTGACAGATAGAGCAACATTTACAACATAGTCGATCACTTACCCAGTTTCACCAGATCCATGTTCATAAGGCAAAACATACCATCTACCCAGTCTCACAAAGTTCTTCAAGAGCAGATTCCTGAAGTACGAAAAAAAAAAAAATATACTGATAAATGCTATTCATAATACACAGAGCAAAAAGATGTCTGAAAAATCATGCATTATAACAGACTATATTATCATCCATAAACTGCTGATACCAGGATCTCTCAAACTAATATCATCTTATAAAGTCAAAGAGTACATCTTTACTTGCTTGTAGAAAACTGATGAGCTGTGGACCACAAAGCTCCTAAGCCTAGCAAATGCATTACAAAAAAAAATACATAAAGAGTCTCTTGAAGAGTGTGTCACTACTCACCTTTCTATGAGATTGTGCAAGGCCTTGAACAGCAGTGTACGACATTCATAACTGAGCCCATTGTCTTTGTCCTTATCACGATCCCATGTTCCACTCTCAATTTCTGTAAAAAAAACAACAGATATTTGGGATAAAATCTATTTCATAATTACATTGCAAATTCAAGATTTATACTATTAAAACACAAGAAATTATCTACTACCAAGATACTGTACATCTTCCTCTAAAATCCCGGCAAACTGCCAAGCAAGGCGCATCAGACTGTCATTGAATTTACACAAGAGTAGGAGTAGCAGGCAAAATGACTATGTATGACAGCAAGCTGTCACTACCCAAAGTCAACAACTATGTGAAACATAAACAATAATTTCATTTAAACTCTCTTCTTACAATTACAGTACAGTTCATACTGACAAATATTTCTGATGTACTCCTTTATATAGAAAAGAATCCACACATTATGCCTATTCTGTGAGTTGTGTTGCATTTCTTTTTTCAGTTAATGAGGAAAAGATCTCTTTTTTTTCCTCAAGCTTGACAATTTCAGTTCTAGGAGTTGTAGCCACTACATTCACCAACTAAAAAATGCTGGATTCCTTTTTAACTGCTCTATGTGCATTTTTTTACCAATGATGCATAAACATACGCAGAAATGTCATACTAGAAAAAAACATGTTATTTGAGTTGCGAGTGGGAACTGGCCTTGAAGTATTCTTCAAACTTAGAATGGAGCCACACTTGGAATATTTTGGATTGGAGTATTTGGAGGGAGGGAAAGGCACCAGAAAACAAGCTTCAAGGATTAAAGAAACAGTCCTTATCTACCTATAGGTAGTCAACATGTATTTTGGCCATCATGATTTGTTTGGTATCATATATTTGATTCTCTTTAGGTTTTTGAAATACTTCAGGCAAAACTGATAGGTTACCAGGCATTTTTAAAGGGCATTGTGAACACTCTTGCACAATAAGCATGCTCAGTGAAAAGGCTGAAACGGTGAATAATGTTTGTAAATTTTAGTCCTGAAAATATTGTCTACAGCAGAGGTGCCCAACTACTGACCTGCAGACGAAAAATACAGCGGATGGAAAACAGCCTGCGACTGCAAAGTTACCTTATTTTACCCAGTGCTTTATTTCTGTTAGTGTCCACATATAAGCATCCTCGTTTATGGCCCTCACAACAAGATAATGCCCATGAACAATGATTCCAATGAAGAACTGGCCTAATTATCAAGATCTAAGGAAACTAATTGCTTAAAAAATGCTTTTATGTGACTTTAATCGCAAATGTTACCTTTTAAGCCAAGATCTGGTGGGAGAGCTTGCCGCAGGGACTCTGGTTCATCCCCATACCAGAAAATCCAAAGTTCCTTGGTACTATTAAAGTCAGGCTGGCGCTGCTCGGGATCCCGCTGCACTCGGCGCCACACACAAAGGATGTCATGGTTCATGCAGCGGGAGAATCCAATCAGAACTGGATCATCGAGCGTCTCTACATACGTGTTATCCGACACCAGACGGCTCCATTTGATGCCGCACAAGTCGGTCTGAAAAGGAGAAATAAAATATGTGTTCATTTGAATTTCTTGTGAATGCTACTAACAACGTACATAATATCAAATCTAAACGTTTCTGTAGTGTTATACAGAGTGTATGAATTATGTGTCTAGCAAGCAATTCTTCATGAAAACCAGATGGTGAGAATATAAAGTGAATGTTCCCAGGGCTAAGCGAACTGTTACCGACTGGCCATTTTCCCTTTTGGTCCTGAATAAACAGGAATGTCACTGATTAAGCCTTTATCCTTTCTCATCCTGCTGACCTGATTCCTTACTAATAGTACTGTATATCCTGTAGCCTGAGTGAAAAGGTGTAGAGGATGATGAAATGCTGATATCAGTCCTATACATAAAAGTGAACCCTATAGGAATGGGAACAATTTGTGATTAGTCTAGACCAGATTAACTACATCAATACCTAAGTGGTTGTGTTCTGAGAGATTGCCCATGTAAGATTTTGTTAAACTGTTTGAGATAAGTATTGCTTAATTTGGTATTTTGGCAAATTAAATATCCACCACATTGATGTAATTGTATCCCTATAGTATATCATAACTTGAGTGAGACATTCAATACACCAACTATCACTCAGACTCAAGCACCTCAGAGTAGTGAAATACAGAGGCTCAGCTGAGACTCAGAAGTTACGATGGAGTCTGATGTATATCATTATCAAGTAAAATAGCAAATAACACTTCCGAGATGGCAGTGTTACTGACTAACCATGAAATAAGCAATCTGCCTATATCCTAGTCTAGATCCCTGCATTATTTAAATTCAGTGTGAAATTCACAATGACACACAGTCTGAAATTTGGGTAGATCTAGTGATGGAGATCCTGATCTTACTTGAGGCTTGAGGCTGAAGTAAAAACTGTGGTCGACTTTAAGAAAATGTGTCCAGAGCGTTTTGTAGCATCCAGAATCACTTCTGTGGACTAGGCCTAATCGGCCTAATCCTTTATGTAATGTACCTCATAGATATCAAATTACTGTATACAGACCTACTTGACATCTGATCTGTTACAGTCTAGACGACTACACACTGCATGTATTGTGCAATGAATCACTTCATGAACATGGGTTCCATTCACACATTAGAGATTAGCCTAGCCTATGACTATGAAGCACTGATAAGCATCATGATGCCGTTGTATTGATTTCAAAACTTGAAAGTACACTGACAGAAAATTAGATCTAGACTAGTCTAGTGTTCTTCCATAGTATTTTAAATCTAAAGTTTTGATCACAACAGACCTAATCAAACTGTTCCTATATATCACTCTAAATTACATACAGAAACATCAACATGCCTATCGGATGCAGACACTCGTTTTCATCAGTTCAAAAGTCATGACATCGCGTCTTACCAGAGCAAAGAGGTTTGTGAGGCAATCCTCCAAGGAGCAGCCATTTCCAGAGGGATTTGGGTGACTCATGGTCACTCCATGTTATTTCAAACCAAAATTATATCCGATTGAATGTTCTGATAAAATCCCTGATTGAAAACTCAGAAATTATTGTCCATCATTGAATTCTTCACATAATATGGCTGACTGCAATGGCGACTCGAAGGGAACAACAAGGCGGTAAGGAAAACTTCCTGCGATTGGTCAATTCCAGTCACATGCAGAATGACCTAGATTAAATTGTATCAACATGGCAGCCAACGAGTGCAACCTGCCGCTTCGCGATGATAAGCCACTTGCATTATCCTATTTAAGTTTTTGAGAAAGTAATCAGTTATGAAAAATTGAGCTTAGGATGGCACAGTTTTTTTGGACGTT
This sequence comes from Ellobium chinense, assembly GCA_033807755.1. Classification (NCBI taxonomy): domain Eukaryota; kingdom Metazoa; phylum Mollusca; class Gastropoda; order Ellobiida; family Ellobiidae; genus Ellobium; species Ellobium chinense. Next base: position 185,929 of record JAWQUT010000360.1, on the reverse strand, counting down.
TGTGTACATAGTCATTGGATGCTGGATACTGAGCAGGTGGGCTATAGAAATCCATACAAATGGTCAGCTGTCCTGAATAACAAGAAGGAAGAGAGAAAACGAAAGTGGGAAATGTTATCGATAATGACTAATCCTCCACTTGTGTGGAACAGAAAGAGTTTTTGGCAAGGAAGTGATAAATATACAGGGCCATACGAAGCTGTCGAACCTGAATGAATAATTTAAAAAAACAAATTAAGGTACAAGAAGGAAAGAAATCGAGTTGGATTACCTAAGCAATTTCAGTGAGAATGGGAGGGGGCGGGACTTTTATCTTATGAGCAGTAAACCCTAGATAGATGGCTGACCACAGTCTAATCAGGATCTAGATCTAGTCTAGAACTAGAAATATTAGGCAGGGTCACAACTTCATTAAGTTCATACAGTGTCATTTCCCCTTTACTCTTTCTTGGAGCTGCTTACTGTGTTTCCTGCTCTTAAGTTGTAAAACCAAAATGAACATGCGAAGAGAAACTAATCACATTTTTTTTTTCATGATCAAGATTCCCTAAAGTTTGTGGTCATCAGGCATTGAGATCGTGTACCTTAATGATTAGGCATTATCATAAAGTCCATCCTTTTCTTTGAGGTTCTAGTCTTGATGATATAGACTTACAAGTCACTGACTTAAGGCAAATAATTAAGCTGGCTGGGACCTTCTCTAACGACAGCACCGATTCCATGACTTGTCTACGACTAAATGAACTGTATCATCGGTGCTGTCGTTAGAGATAGCCCTGGCTGGCCTGGTTCCGAAAGAAATGCCTGATGTTCATGTAAACATTGGCACAGAGCTGTTTGAGATAGATAACTGTTTGTTGGCAGCAGAAAAATAATCATAATCTTGGCATCTCTGAAAACCAGATTGCTATCAGGTAATTTGTGAAGATTTCCCCTGTTTCATCCTTTACCCAGTATCCTGGGTACATAAAAACTACAGAAAAATTAATTTTATTTTTAGAACTAGAGTAAGATTAGAACATGTTTCCAGTGCTACTGCTGGATAAAATAACAGACCATGATTAACCCGTGTAAATTGATCATAAAATAAATTCTCACCGATACTCTGTTCTTTAAAAGCCAGCATCAACTATTTTTTTCGCTGATTGATGGGGGCTTGGGAAATGTTAGCAACGAACTTGTATACCTTCTTAAAGTCAGAGAGGCAGCAGTATTCAAGGCAAAATAATTAGAAGGCTGACACCAAGTTTTGGGATGAGAGCAAGTGACTAGCAATACTAGACTTATGTAAAGGCAGTATGTTTTTAAAGCCAAATCTTTATAAGCAGACATATTTGATGTTTCATTCCGAGAGGAGCAACAGGATGCTGTTGATGGTGAATTGAACTGCCTGATATAGACAGTTTTGTGTAATATCTGGATTTGGTATTTTTTTTTCTAGAATTTGCCGTAAGTTTTTGAGTTTTAATCTCATGCATATTTTGGCATGGTAGTAACTAGAAATTTGTGTGAAGGTTTGAATGCTTCACTTACAACAATCACTGTTTTTGTACTGGCCGTTGCCAGATGTTGGATGGAGGCAATGGATACTGCTCACATATGAACCAGTTCAATTCCTCACTGTTAAAAAGAGGAAAAAAATTAGGCCTATAATTTCTTTTCTCTTTTATTCTTCTATAAATTTGGCTTGGCTTCAGTGAGCATTACATTGCCACTTGTCACCTATCACATATCCTTTCAAGGCACTTGCATTTACAAATTATAATTCCTGAAAGAGTGGGACTTCACATCATAATCCTATTTTGGGGAACACATACAAAATTATATTGTCTGTATGTTAGGACGTAAACCTTGTGCATTGAAGGGTTCAGTCTTCGCCAGTCTGCTGTGGTTTGTTCAGCATCATATTTTTTTTATGTATATTTTTTTTGACAGTTCAGTTTGTAATGTCTCTTAATTAGTTTGTAGCTCTTTTAAATGAAGGGATCAAAATATGTGAGCACATCAGAATATCAGTTTTTTCTAAGCATCCCCAAGAAATATGTCTAACTATATGAGGAAGTTATTTTGATCGCAATCCATGACATTTGAGTGCAAGCAATATTTCCTCAAGCAAGCATTTTTGAAAATGTGAAACATCAGCTTTGCATTTGGACAACTGGTGCAATGATGGGTAGATGGAAGTGAGGGATTGGGGATTTTATTTTTTTT
>JAWQUT010000360.1:162405-183708 GCA_033807755.1 Ellobium chinense | reverse complement strand
GGCGAGGCTGTAGGGAGTATTTGATAATAACTAAGCTTGGATAGATGTTCTATGTAGTTTCACCACATATTTGTCGCTTTTTATTGTCAGTCAAATTCCAGTCATAGCCTTCTTGAATCTGGTACTTTCTTCTTCTATGAAAGAAACCAAACATTATTTTCATTGTTGCTCCAGAGTGGTGGCATACATCATTCAATGGCTCCTGAAAAGGTACCTGGACATAACTCTGCGGTTTGGCAAGGTGGGCTTCCTCAATTTTGGCAAAGTTCAGATGACTCTTCAAAGGCATGTCTCTGTGCACATAGTAAGTTGCAATTGTTTTGTTGTTGTTTATAGTTGTTGTTGTCATCTTGTATTTGGATATGCCGTGAAGTGGATTCCTCTCATTTGTCTTTGTCATTGCTTTATCGCCTTCATCATTATGATTGGAATAATCTGTATGAGAATCATCCAGATTTGTAATGTAAAGCTGAGACTGGTTAAGTTTATCAGTTCCATACGTGTATAATTGTGTCCTCATGTATGAGCATGGTCATATTGTGTATGTGCCTGCCTGTGAGTGTGAGCACACATAAACATGTGTGAATGTGTTGTGTGTTGTGCTTACTTTCACCTAGGCGCTCTCAAAAATAATTTTTATTTGCAATGTTTTTCCCTCAGGAACTGGAAAAAATATGGCTGTCAAGTTCTTTTGTCAATCCAGATGTCAGGTAATGAAAATGAATGAGCTTATCATGCACCAACTTATTGACTGTTTATTTATTAATCACCTGTCTGGTAAGTTGCCTGGCAGAATGACAGGTTGGCCAGTTGATTTAGGAGACTGAAGAATCAACCAACCAGTCATACATTCCGCCCGGCAAATCAACCAGCCATCCTGTCTTTACACCCACCAACCCGCCTACCCAAATAAAAGGCATATTAGCCAGCCAACACAGAAATTAAATCATGACTTGTTGATCAGGTTTTGCTTGCTTTATTCAGTCTTGCAATCTCAGTTGAACTATTATAAGATTTTCACAACAATTTAGTTTTTTTCAAATATTTTGCGGAGCTGTGTGCAAAGATCAGAGACTGATTGTGTTAATTTAGTGAAGTCATTGTAACTTCTGTTGGAAATTCATATCATGAGGACCTGAAGAGCTCAAATACTGCAAGTTCGAGAATTAGTTGAGTCTGATAGATGTTTATAAGTATAAATTAGTTCACTATGGACCTTGCTTTTATAAGAAATGTGCAAGATTTAATGTTTTTGAATATTCAAGGTTTAAGGTTGTTCAAAGTTTTGTGCCTGTTTTTATTACAGGAAACCTCTAGTGATATGCATAGAGGACATGAGAATTCAAGTGGATGTAAGCAACCATAGGGAGGGGCCGGTTGGAGCTCGCACAAATGATGCTCAGCCAAGACAGAGGCAGTCTATAGATCGTCTTATCAACAGGATCATGCTGTTTGGCTCGGTGAGACTTCAGTGTATCATTCCTAAAGAAATTTATGTGTCTCATTATGCACTCACAGACAGGAAAAGCCACAGTATTGCCCTTAGAGGGCTCGAGTAGTAGAAAAGTTATGTTATTGTTTCAGTGCCACCAGTACTCAGGGACCTTTATGCATGTCAGAGTACCTGAGTTAAATTAAAAGCAGTGAAATGGTGAACAGGCCAACCAGCCTCAAACATAATATCAAGTACAAGTGTAATTTAAAATAAATCTGAAACTTCGTTTAAAGTAACAGTCAATATACCTGAATACTTTTGTGAAACATTTTAACATATTTTTATGATTGAATGAGGAGAGTGGAAAAATGCTTGCTCTCTAGCCGCCAAGGATAGCTGTGTCAAAACAAATCTGCAGTCATTAAAGTTAGAGCATATAGAGTTGACTCCACCTGTAGTGCAATCCAGATAAATGTAACTTTAATCACAACATTTTCCATGTAATAAAATGCTATATTTCTATGTAAAAGTCATTGGATAATTGCAACTTCTTTTAATTACAATATTTGTCATGCTCCCGTGGAGTTGTGATTAAGTAAAGCATGCTATATCTAATTAAATTATAGTGTCTGTATTCGTGCAAAGATTCAAGAAGCTGATACGTCTTGAAAATGGCTTTATTCTGAATATTGGATTCAGACTGCAAGAAAGGCCTATAACTCAAGATCATAGAATGCATTTCTGTATAACATAGTATTATAGGTCAGATTCAAGACAGAAATGGGAAGTTATAATATTGGTGCTGCCCAGGTGTGACACAGAATACAAACTTTCAGTCAGTATTACTGAAACTGGTGTAAACAGACAGTGCTAAGTTTTCATGACCATTTAGTAAACTTACCTTCAATCTTTTATGTATGAAGGCCATCTATGCATTTTGTGTATATTATACTGAACCATACTTTGTAAATAGTAGATCATTCACACTTTCTTTTCAGCTGTGTGAGTTTATATTTCTGAAGTGGTTTGTTTTTCTTTCTTCTCCCACATTCAGTATGGAGGTCTCCGTATTCATAATGTGACTGTGATGTTGCTGAAAACCATGGTGCCAAACTGTCTGATTCACTTCTCTAGCCCAGAGCTATCATTGGATATTAGTGCTGCTTATGACAGGTTTGGATCTGATGAACTTAAAGACTACTTGATGCACTGCATTTAGGCCAATGGGAGAGGACTCAAGAGACATTGTTGATCTTTCCACACCTATTGCACTTCAGACTTAGCAAAATTGCAGTGTAGAGGGAAATACTGAGTGTACACACCAGTTCTCACATAACATTGTACTTCAAATGATCATAACTCATTCCACTGGGAAATCTGGCAGAGATTTAACAAAAATGTTACTTCTATAAATATTTTGTTTTATGTAAAGTTTTTTTGAAATTCTGATGTTGGAATTGGTGTCCGTGTTTAATGCTGAGTGAGTGATTGATTGACTGACTGATTCTATCAACAGGTATGAATTATGCATGAATCTGAACAACTTTGGATGTAAGGCCCTCCGCAGTTCTGCAGACACTGAGGTAAGGTCACTTTTAGATCAAAATGTAACTAACACAAGCACATATGTTCATTCACAGTGGTCTTGTAGTAGCTGTTTTCCCTGTGTTTTAGATCAGACATAATATTGTTGATGTAGATAACTGAGGAGATATATTTTGTTTATGCCAGCATAATGCAGATTGCACACCCAGTCTTTGGACTCGGTGTATCAGGTTGCTGTAGCCATGAACCACACTAACCCTGCTTATCAGCTGTTTAGAATGTCACTGTCTACAACTCCCAGCAACTTTACTTCAGATGCACTAGACTGCATGTAATCTAAAAGAAGCTGGCTGTGGGAGCAGCTGTTTGCAAACCATTGGACAGAAAACACCTCTCCACACCGATCTACAAACTCACCCCAGGAGCAATCTGGGCAAGAGAGTCATTTCAGTTTTTTTTGTAATCTTTTTAGTTTTTAGCTTTTAATAGAAGGTCATAATTTAGAAAGCACTCTCAAAATGATGGTGGAAGAACTGTGTCAGAAACCTGATGTTCCCCCCAGTTAGTAAGCAAAGTGTTAACCATAATTGAAAATGGCAGGGCTAATGATGAGACTGGAATACTGAATGTGCTAACAAAAGAACATGTTATCATAGTGTTAGTGTAAACTTTTCCATTTTCCAGGAGGAGTCCATGGGTCAGCAGAACTGTCTGGCTGAGTTTTCCTTCACATTCAAGATGGATGCCAAAGTGGACCGAGCCGACCCTGTGAAATTAGTGGTGGGTCTCCCTCTGCCTTCCCTAGCTTGTCAAAAGCTCTATTGTTAAATAGTTCTTAGAGTTTGATTTGCTACATTACTTTGTAGTGAATGTTATGATAGTCAGATGAGAGTCAAGGCAATGCTGTGTGTTGTCTGTGTGTGTGGATCAGTATTATTTGTACTTGATTTGTAGCAGTGCATCATTGTTTCAAGCTGAAAAGTTTTGAAGTAGGAGAGGCATGATGGATAGGAGGTAGGAAAGCTCAGATGAGAAAGAAAACTGAAAATGAAGACATTATGTATGTTTGCTTTGTGTATATGGTGTGTGATCCAAAAGTTGGTGGACTGTGCCTATAAAAGCTGATAGACTTACTCTAGATATTGCATCCATCCATTACCTTCAAAATGTGGGTGTCAGTACAATGATTCCAGTGCAGCTGCCAAGCAGCCTAATAGCACCTCTGAAAGTCTTTATGCTAGCACCTCTGGAAGTCTTTATGCTTCTGGAAGTCTTTGTGCGTCAGCATATCAAGCACCATGTATGATTTAGATTATATCTCTTCTTTGACTTCAAATTCTTATTCTCTTATGCTGACTTTTCAACTTTGGGAAATGGAAAAAGTCACAGGGAGCCAGGTCCAGCACATACAGAGGATTCGGGACAACAGCCATGTTGTCTGGGATAAAGAACTGCAAAGAGCCAAATGTACAGGCATATGGCTATGGTGCAGCAGGCAGTTACTGTTGACTTCTATGACTTCTATGGGTGCTTTTAGGCTTGATGGCATGGTGGAATCATTGTGCTAACTCCCAAATGGACTACTTTTAAGGAGATGTATAAAACCTGGAGTAAGCCGACAAGCTTTTAAAAGCACAGTCCAAGGATGTTTGGATTCGACCTCATATTAACAATATAGCATGTGCTAGTCTACTCTTCCATTATCATGGTATGCAGCTGTGGATCTGATTTTTTTTTCAGGCTTTGAAAACAGCAGTAGCAAAGCCACAGATAATGATCACTGAAGGTGAGTTTTTTTGTTTTTTTTTATTCAGTAAAGAGGAAGGATAGGAGCCTTTGATTGGAGAACAAACATGCTGAAATATCTTGATATCTCCTATCCCCTATTGCTTCACTCTCTTTAGTGAAAACACCACAGTTTTCAGTGTTTGCCAGAAATATTTGGGCACTTAGCTTTGGTTCATAATTCTCCTAATTTATGTCTTAAATGTACTTGGTTCTATCACAAGTAAGTGGGTTTTTTTTCGTATGCACTTGTGCAGTTTTTGCTCACAATTGACCTAACAATTTGTGCTGCAAGAAGAGCAGTGCATCATCAGTATTTAATGGAAGATAACATTTTAAAGCTTCATTCATAACAAACTTTCTTTATGTACACGTCACATAATAAGTGCTGAAGAAATCAGATATTTTTACCACCAGAAGGCAAGAGACTGTGAAAATAAGATGGTGTTTTTAGAATGGAGCCAGTGAGATCCAGTATTGAGTGTAGGCATGAGTGTGGTGAGACTAACATCAAACAGGGCTTGCATGTATAAAAATAAACAATAGCAAAGAAGCGCAGTGTCTGTGAGACAGTTAACCACAAAATGATTGGTGTCAAGGAATCTGTTTGGCTGAAGCAGTTTGGAACATTGATTCTTATTGGCTGATGCATGTGATCCTTTTGGGTTCCTTATGAACATAATTTCAGAGAGACAGACACTCAGTATCAAAATAGAACTTGCTAAGGATTCTGACCGACTACTGCTGTTTGAAACATTGGTTTTTATTGACTGAGAGAAGAATCCTATTTCTAAATTTATTAAAAAATTACATTCCAAAATGAGACCTTTATCAACATTTCTTTTTTTTTTTCAAGATGTTGATACTGTTGTTGGTAATATCACAGGGTTTCTGCAAAGCCTTCAGGCAATCAACCGACGAGGAGGAGAAGAGCAAGAACAAACTGAAGAACAGTTACTAGTCAGTAGTGGTTTGAGTGCCAGAGACAGCAGCCAGGGAGAGAATTATGTCCACTGGCCCAATGATACAGTGTTCTCAAGACTGAAGCTATTTGAAAAAGTGGTATGTAGCTATTGATGCATTAAAATGCAGTTTTGTCATGACTGCATGTTCAACACAAGTACATTTTAGCCTCTGCCATGTCAAATGACAAAGTATTCTCAAGACTGAAACTTTTTGGAAAAATGGTAGAAAGCTTTTGTTACCCTAAAATGTAGTTTTGTCATGATAGCATGTTTAAAGCAAGTACAATATAAATTCTTACATATCAAATGACACAGTGTTCAGAAGAAGCTTTGTGAGGGGATAAATCTGGTGACCTTCAATAAATGAAAGGAATGGGGATGTAGTTGGATAAAACTGTTTTCAACGTTTTGGTGGTGAACCATATAAACCAGCAATACTGCTATTACATTTTGCCATTTTGTAACTTCTCATTTTTTTTTACTTGTTACATGTTTGTTACTTATTTCTGGAAACAAAACCATGGTACTGTGGACAACCCCATATGTTCTGTTCCACGGTTCAGAATTCAGCAAAGAGCGGTTCTACTTTTATTATCTAGATGTGGATCCTCCTTGTGCTTCCTGCAAGGTTGCAACTTCTCTGCCTTCTCCTTTATATCCATCTCTTTCTACTTTCCAAAATGCAAACAGTATTCAGTTTTTTTGAGGTGATTGTCACACAACCTCTCGTGAAATCATTCTTGAATCATTCTCATGAGTCATTGTTTACTATATCTTTCACAGCAAGACGTCAGCTTTGATATCTCAGACCTTGCAGTAAAGATTGTACGGGAAACCAAACAAAGGTATTGGAGATATGAATTTGTCATGGCTGTTATGAATTCGCTCTTTGAATATGTTTTAGAGGAGAATATAATTGCATATTTATGAAAGCATAGAGATGGTCCTAATCTTTGGAAGTTATCATGAGCCATCTGCTTAGCTTTCCAAAAATTCTTATTTTTTGCTGTGCCTCTTTGGGCAACCCATTCCAGCAATAAATTTATACTCACGAAGCGTAATTTCAGAGATGGCAGAATGCTTAAAAATTTGAGAAAGGCAAGACTTGCACATGGAAAATAGCACATTTTAATAAAGGAACAGGAAGAAAGAGATGAAGCAACTTCAGTTTTAGACAGTGACCTGTATGTTAATCATGATGTCTGAAAATTGTGCTACTGGTTGCTGCCATCCCTGCTATCATTATAAGTTCACCACATACTTTTTACTGGTGAACTGACCAGTGTTAATTTAAGTTCAAAGTGGGATTTGTTTTCAGTAGTTTTAAAAAGTGTTAAATTAAAACTTTCATCATCGTTTGACTCACAAATTTTTAGACCTATGGCATGTTTCCATACTTTGAAGTGTTTTTTTTTTCAAGCCAAGGTTGCATGTTTTCTCAAAATTGCATAGTTTTAGAATTTCACCATAACATGTGAATGAAGATTTACTTAGCTTTGACAGCACAGAATTGTGTCGTGTTTTCTTTTCTCAAACGGGCTGTAACATATCCCAGATTGGGAATATGTACTTATGTACAACACAATTAAACTATAACAAACACTTAGACAATACGAACAATCAACAGAACAACCGATCAGGCTCACACATTTATTAATCAATACAATTATTACAATTATATCAAAATACTATTTCCACTGCCTTCACAACATCGTTTAAAATATGACACTGGCCTCAGCCTCAGCACTACCTCTTAGTGCGTTTTACGTTCTAGTTCCCAGAACGGAGTACTAGTGACTCTAAACACTCCAGAACACCTTACGATTTAAGGTACAGCTCAGTAACTCATTATATTTCATACACATCCATATATACATGAAACTTCTCTTCCCTGATCATTACGAGATTCGCGAATGCTTTCGCCAAATCTCTCAGCTTGGAGGCCCCTATCTGGTCCTCTCAGGCCCTCACTTTCCCTGGCCTGGAATCACCTGCCCACTACGGCTGCCTGGGTTACTGGCTTCACTGGCACTGTCTGGCCTCGACAATATAACATTCGACGGTGGCTTCTAGCCCACCCCGTCACCTACAAAGAATAATATCATCGATATAATACCACCTACTTACTATGCACTCACCATTCACTACTAATCATCCGAGCATACACAATGACCTTCCACTTACTCACTACACACCTTAACACAACCTGCCCGCATCTACCTTTCCCACAAGCAACTAACACAGCTACACATCTCTATGATAACACGCACTCAATGTATCACACGTAGTATTTCTACAGCACGCTGAATACGTTTAGAATCCGTACACACCAGTGTATGCATCTAGTTCACTAACCACATCTATTCATACACTAATGAATCCCTATCACAATTACTTTAAGTTCTCATATACAACCTAGTTGCATCATTACCATCATCACAACTATATAATATACTTATCACCACTATCATTTATTACTTTGTAAACTTACCAGCCCTTGCTGGCTTATTCTCAGAGCCTGACTGCGTCCGTCTATTCAGCTCGACGTCTTAGATCGCAGTGAAGTTACTACACAGACTTGCTCGTTAATCAGCCCCTAACAACTCCACGCTTTGCTCCCATGATAGTTAGCAGTTTTCATGCTGCTGACTGTTCACAACAAATAGACAGCATTCCGCTTAATAACAACTTGTTTATAGATACCGACTATCTGACTCATGACACGGGCCGTTGGACGAGAGATATTTTTCAGTCTTTCACTGTAGAGTGGTCCATGATTTTTTAAGAATATGTAATGAGGGTGAATTTTCACCCACCGTCTGTGAAAGTTCAAAGAAGACCGCTAAAAACTCACGGAAAAGGGGTTCATCTTTACCAAAACTGTTTTTGATAACACTGAATGGCTCTCTTGGAATATTTCTTTTCTAATTTCTGCTGCTATCTTAAGGGCATTCAACAAAAATGTAGTTGAAAGAGATGAGTATTGACATGTAGATCATGAGAAAGATAAAAAAATAAAGTGATTCTGACAAAAGTTCTTGTGTCATGAGATGTTAGAAATGTCCTTTATTGTTTTGTTACAGTCTAACTGTGATGTTGTCTTGTGTCTTCTTCAGGAGTTTATCTGTGTCACTGAGACTTTTCCACTTGGGTTTTCACAACCAGTCTTTTTGGCAAGCCACAGATATTAACTGCAATGTGTATTTGGAAGGTAATAGTCTGTTATATGTTGGTCACATACACAAAGAAATATAGTTATTTCATTCTCAAGTCTCACAAGTTCATCAACAGATTTTATGGAGCTGAGTGCAGCAGTCTTTAAAATTATGATGCCCTACTATTTTATGGATTAAACTTCTTAAACAGCTATTTGTAAAGAGCATGAACAAAGGTCAGGTCCCAGGATTCAGTAATTGGCATTTGCCATGTTAAACAGTAATGACCAGCATTAGTAAAGTGCATAATGATGATACTTATATTTACAGTCTTGAAAATGACAATGTATTATGATACTGCCCATCTTCGTGTAATCTCTTGACAGAATTCAACACCAGCTCAATGCAAGCCAAGTTTGCTGGCCTCAACAAGATTGTCATCAAAGGCCAGGTGTGTATTTGTAATGCTTAGTCCTATTTTGATGAGTGGTAATGGAGAGTGAGGGAGAAAATTGACATCTTTTATTATGTTGCCTCCCTTGTGCTCTAGTTTCACTTTTTACCACTGTCTCTGAATCCTGGAAATAAAAGGAAAGTATAGATATTTAACTTTTAGGAGAGAAGTTCCATGATCTAACACAAAATAAAAATGTGCAAGAAAAAAAAATCCAAACAGGTAGCCATTTTACATAGTTTGATGATTACATAAAAAGTAGAGGTTCCTTTATTAGAGAGAGTGACATATAACCATTTACACAACATTGCATAGTAATAGAGTGAGAGAAGGACACTATTTATTGCTATAGATAGGAGAAACACAATTTTCAGCTTTTTATTGGTCATTAATCTTCTGTTGATAAATTTTGAAACTTTGATGGAGATTAGCTCCTTCACTTGTGTCTCTGTTTTTATCCATGGTGACATTTGAGCATACTACTGTTTTACTTCCAGATGCTTCGTGATTCGCTGGACACATTCCTCACCATGACCTCTGGGTTCTTCCACTATCACCATGAAGAAGTGCAATACTGGGTGTCTGTATTCACCAATATCATCCACAGACAACAACCACGACCCATGCAGCCTAGACGGATGCCTTTGAAAAGGAGCAAATCAGTTCCAAGGTAAACTCATATTTGCTGTGTGGGTCACAGATTCAGTGCAGATGGCCCATTTTGTCACCAAGGGTGTGCTTCTTGTCTCAAAATTTATAGAAAAGGGATTTCCACATGTCCGAATAACCAGCCATATTATTTTGTAAATTGACGTCCTTGTGCGTGATGTCACTACTGCTGTGGTTTCTAAGACTCAAATTTTATAGATTTTTATAAGGGGTTTGTTGTCATGCTCATTCCACAGTCACTTAAGTCTTTTTCTTTTTTTTCTTTGATGATTTGAATTGTCTATATTATTATGATCTTCCATTTACCCTCCTTTTCCTATTAAAACAATATTTTGACTCTTTGATATGTCCCGATATTACAAGCTAAACCACATCTGCCCCATTGTTTTTGCCTTGAGCAACAAGTTGAGACTGCTAAATTTCTCAAAACCTCAAAAAATGATTTAGGTGAATGTGGAATGAGTGCTACCATGTTCAAGAAAAAAATTGTTTTGATTTTTTTTTTCTTCTTGGCTCATTGTTATGTTTCCAGGCACTGACATGTTTGAGCACAATAATTATTGAAAGAGGAACAGTGTAGATATGGTTTAATCATTTGCTATATACAAATATTTCAGCAAATTCCTTGGTTCTTTGACTAGTAAACAAAGTGAATGTGACTTTCATGTTTTGTCCCATTTCAGCCCAGCTCTGCTATCCTGGATGGAAGGGAAAAACTTCACTACAGTGATCGAGGTGACTGACATGTCCTCTATTATTTCGACTGCTGCTTGCAATGGACTTCACTCTCAGCTAGCTCATGCTAGATTCAACGCAACACTCAAACCAGGAGGAGGAGGTAAGGTCCGGTGTGACAGCGCTCTCTCCTGTTGTTATTGTGTACCTGTCTCATGTCTTCCTTTTCCTTCTTTCATTTGTATTTAATACGGTAGAACCTGTATATGATAATCACCATTCATTGCTTATAAAAATTGGTTGTCTTAGACAGCTAGTTGCCTCAGGCAAGTTAAATTTTGTGAAGTTGAGGGCAAAAGAAAACTTTTTATTTTTGATTCAGGAGTTATTATACCTTGGTCATAGGCTTGGGGCAGCGATTCGATCCATTAAAAAGACAAATTCTCATTCAAAATAAAAAAAAAAACCGAACAGTTTGTTTATTGCCTCAAGAAGCCTTTACAAAGTGTCATAATATTTGGGATAAGTGGTTTCAAACTGCAGGTTATATATATATAAGAAATATAAATGATTGTCCCTGAAACCTGGGACCGACCTCAGCAGGTAGTAGAGAAATATAGGCCTTTGCCACACTGATTTCATCCCCTTTTTTTTGTTTGATCTGGTTTTATTTTTTTTTTTTTGCCGCCTTCGGCTGTTTGGCAGGCAGATCAGGGGTCATGAAGATTCACTGCCATTTGCTTAGTGCCCCCAGTGCAAAAAGCTTCAGTGAAGCTCTCCTCAATTCAGTTAAAGTGGAAATAGAATGAAACTAGGTTATTGGGTCAGTTTCAGCTGGAATATTACAGAAACGGCGTAAAGCCCGAGTTTAAGAGAGATGAACTGGGTAATTCTTCATATTAATGATATTTCCAGTGATAAATAACCATGAATGGTTTAGCTGCTACAACACATCTTGTGAGATTGACATCCAGAACATCTCCTGTTGCCTTGTGGATGCCAAGTTGCCTGCGGAACGGATTGGAGGCAAGAAACACTACTGGGGTCAGGTGCTCTATCTGGGCATACTGCTCATGAAGGTGAGTGGTAAAGTCTGTGAGATTTCTTTGAGCATGAGCTCGATTGGAGGTGACTATCACTATTAGGGCATGCTCTTATAACAAGGATGGAACTAGTGAATTCCAAAATTTTCCTTACCTCTATCTCACCTGTGCATTGATATCTACATATACTTAAAGATGAGTGAGAGCCATCTATAGTGTCTTGTGCTGGTTCGGAAAAATGACCAGGAAATATTTTGATGATGTCCAGAAAAGTAATGTGGCTGTTATGATCAGAAAGATACAGGCTCAAAAGGTCATTGGTTCAGTTCCTGTCATGGTCATTTTACATTTATTTGTAAAGCATTTTATTCACATTTTCCTCAGTTTACTTGTCTGTAACATTTGGATCTGAATATCTGAATATAGAAATAGGAAAACTTTTGTCAGAATACCAGTGATCAACATTTCTTATATGGCAGCTGCACTATATACGACTAAGGGATTGAGAAAGTTAATAGTGAGTTGGCTGGCTGGGCCAGTAACGCAAAGTCTTGCGAGAGAGCTGTTCTACTTCTGGGACATAATAATTGTGATCCCCAGTACTGACATCTCAGCTTAATCACAACTGTTATGTCAATGTATGTCCTTAAGTTAATAGAGAAGGTTGTGATAACAGAACAAGATACAGTTTAAAGGATTTGCAATTATCCAGTGGCACCTGTGAAGAAAATTACCATTTTATTAGGTGGGAAATTTGATAATGTGAAAGAAGTTGCGGTTATTGCATTGCAATATAGCAGAATAGATTGTATTATTATTAGCACTTGATGCATTGCATTCACCACTAATAGTTTCACAGTAATTTGGAAGCAAATGAGCAATCCTGCAATGTAGTTATAGTTTAGATACGGTTGACATTGCTTAATAACAACTTTTCAGGAGCAAAGAAAATGTTGTGACTGAAAGAGTTGTGAATATCCAGTGACTTTTGTTATGTGGAAAATGTTGCAATTGAGTGGAAATTGTGAATATCAGGATTGCAGTTAAACAGAGCAGACTACACTAAAGTAATATGCATCTATAATGGAACTTCACATTTGCAGGTGAAGAAGTTCAGCAATGACTTGAAAGTGGAAGGTATGACGGACAACCTGCAAGTGGAGTGGTCAACTGGACTGTACAATGCTCTGAACCAGCTGATCGGTGCCTTCAGGAAGACCAAGCCACTGCTGCCAGGCACACAGAACAGTCTAGCCAGCAGTGATCCCTCTTGGGAAGAGGAGACAACTCTGAAAGCACCAGTGAAGAAACCCTTGATCCACATGTTGAAGTTTGATGTGTCTAACATCAATTTGTTTATCACTAACAGCGTTGGAGGTATGGATGTGTTGAGGGCTTTTCATTTTGGAAATATAAACCTATCCTTGTTTAATAGACATTGGCTGGTAGATGAAATTTGTGCTTAATGATGTCTCTAAGTAATGACTTCTCCCTCCATCAAGGATTATTCATATCTTAATTTCTCAACCAAATTTAGCCAGTTATGTTTCATTTAAAGGAAGACTGCACTGTCTTACAGACCATATTAAATCATACGATACCCTATTATTCCAATTAAACAGTCTTTCAACTGTCTGTCATAACGATATAACGCCTCTGCTGGCCCCAGACAACCCACAGGATTACATTATCCAAAGTCCGAATTGTTACAACCACTGCGAGCATGGCGGCCATAAGCTTACGTCAAATACATTCTTGCCACATGGCCAAGCTGTCTAGCCAGTGCTCTGCGGACGGGTGATAGCATGTTGGTATGAATGTTTTAATTCCTCTGTGAACAGTAGATATGCCAAACAAAATCATGCTGAGGCAATAAAAATGCACAGTACTTTTTCTGGCTTATACTGTCAAACTTTACGTTTGAATTTGGAATACCAGAACCTTAATTAAAAGCTGAATATCACATTGTCAGGTAGAGGTGTCTGTAGCTGTCGGAACATAAGTGATGTCAGCTTTTTTGCCACGGGCTTCTGCTGAACGGGGAAGGGGAATAATTCTGGGCGCAAGGACCAAACCCGGTAACTCTAGCTCTCCGTATTATGTCATATTACATACGTGCACGGTAACAGAAAGATGCTCTTTCTTCGCAAAATTGACTCAGTGGACACCATAGATAATTTTTAGAGAGAAAAAGTATTGAAAAACGGAAAATTATTTTTGATGTGCATGTCCTGCTTATGTTGCTGTTTATATCTGTATGTAAGCTGACCGGTGAGAAAGCTGGATCATCCATCCAGCAGAGTGAGATTATATGTGTGTGATTTGTATTGTGCGTTGATCTTTATGTGTGTATCTGTGTATCTGTCTGTCAGCCTGCCTGCCCTTTGTGATGCTCACAGTGTGTTGCGATTGCTTGTATGCCCGTTTGATTGAGTATATCTTAGATTCTTATTTGAAACATTTTTCTTCATTCCTGATGTTCACAGTGAGTGTGATGATGCGTGTTGATACTGTCGGCCTCAACCATACACCTGTGCAATCTGTTATTTCGGTGGATGGAACCAAAGTGCAATATATCATCTGTGATAAAGAGGTATGGCCACACTCTCACATCTTTGTGCTGTCTTTGGATGAATTCAAATAATCCCGTGAGGATTTTGGTGAGGTAGGGGTTTTGGCATAGAACAAATGGAATTTCAAGCATTTTTTCAGGCAGTTTTTGCAGTTGGGGTTTTTTTTTTTTTGGTTCNGGGGGGGGGGGATATAGAGCACACTATCTAAAGAGGCTGTTCAAACTGCTTGTTACAGAATATTGTTATAGATATTTGTGTTAATGCTGAGGTAGTTGATTGATGATGATGGAACTTTGAAGACCTGTCTTTGCCAAAATAGGCACAAAGAAATGTGCAGTTTTTTAATTATTTTGACTTCTGATTTTCACGAACATATCTGTTATTCACCACAATATTTGGACCATGGTGTTACTCACCAGCAAGTAAGGGACATGTTGACTTAATATATATCAACTCTTAAGCAGAATGTGAACAATTGTCTTCTTGATTTATCACATTCTTCACTAGTCCTCTCTGTCTCTTTATCTCTTTAATATATTTAAAATCTGTTTTTGCCTCAGAGCAGAATAAATTATATTTATGAATTTTTAGGGCAAGCCTAGAGTCATTAAAATTAAAATTACTGCCTACTTTACATTTTTGTCATAAATAAGATTCATCTTGCACTGGAATGAATACATTTGTTCAAATCTCCTTTTTTTTCTTGCAGTTTTTACCATTGAGCAGATCAAATGAAATCAACAAACCAGTGGCTTTCATTCATCAAGTCAAAATCAAGTATACACCAGTCAATAAGGTATGTGGGCTACCAACTTGTCACAAGGGTTCTACGCTGGACGTGATTAAACATAGCTTCTTAGACTGTTCCAACTTGTATTCCTGACTCCAAATTTGACAAGGAATTTGATAACCTTTTTTAAATTGAAAGCACATCTTTGTTTTTCTATTTCGTTTACTTTGATCCTTTTTGAGAAAATATGCATGTATCTCTTACAGTCTCAGGAACCATTCCTGAAGAGACATTCTAGAGCAGTGTTCAACGCCACAAGAGTTAGAACTTTTTAGCTGTCACAAATGCATAAGTGCCAAACTTTAACCCATATTGTCTCAACTATTTCTGATAGCTTGAATAGAATGTATTTAGTGAATATTTGTGTAAAAAAGTATGAACGTTAATCTCAAAACACTGAAGCATCTTATTTGAATAGAAACACTGAGCACAAAATCTTTATCTCCACTTGTGCAGCACTGATTCATAGATAAATATTCCTTATGGGCTGAAAGATATACTAGTATGAGGAAAGACAAGCAAAGTAGATATCTGATCTGTGTCATTTGTGTGATCTATCTACTTTTAATAGTACAATTATCATATTTCATTCATCGTGTCCCAACCTCAGGAATGCCGAGTTCACATTTTGCAAAATCTGACCGTCCAATGGACAACAGAAGTTCACATGTGCCTGGTGGAAGGGATACAGGATGCTAAAGCCTTGCAGGTCAAGTTTACTGGTTCAGATGGAGGTATGGTGAAATGTGTCTAGTAGATTCACAAGTTTGAAGGTGTTTTGAAATAGGACATACTTGATGTTTTTCTTTTTTTTTAAATGGTCTGCTCAGTCTTATATTGCTAATCATCTCATCATTGTGAGACTGAAAGCCTACATACTATAGTAATGGAGAAGGCCTGTTTTTTTCTTTTTTTTTCTTCATGCTTGAAAGTTTCCAGATAATTCCTATATGTAATTTTTTGTGGAATTTCCGTCATTGAAATCAGTCACTCTCATAGACTTTTGAATGAGTGAGTGTTAAGATTTGTAAGAAACTGTGAGCAAAACCTTATCCGGAAAGATAATTACCAAAGACACAATTTTGATATAGTTACTTGATTACTTGTTTCCATAAAATGGCAAAATGATCTGTCTGTCTATCATGTGCATTTGTTATGAATGTTATTAGTCCTTGGCTCATCTTTGTACTGTGATCTTTTACTTCTTGTAAAACCATTTATTTGTCATTTGTGACCTTCTGGACTGCGTTGCATGTGCTCAGTTACCCAATTCAAAAACCCAGTAAGAGTCTTTCTACTGATCTGCTCTGTTTTTGTCTGCTGTCTGTGTCTTCTCCCTGAGCTTTCTGTAATCTTGCACCTTCTTCCTTCATGCCTACATTTGCCCATTTCTGACATTCTTTGTAGGTAGTTGCGATCTTCTCATCCTTCCTCAATTTCCATGTAGTTCTTTCAGTACATGATGTTATACGATGTTGTTTGCTGTTGATTCTTAAAAAATATTTATTTGAGAATATGTGTTTTCCTTTCTTTTACTAGATTAGTCTCCTGATGGAAGAAGTTGCTTCGGCTCATTATGACTGCAATATTTTCACAATTTCTCTTCCAGCAGAAAGCTGTGTGCCTAACATTCCTCCTGCCTCTCCCAGACCCAAGCAGAGTTCAGTATCTATCAACATTCTGGTGCTAGCTGACATTAACTTGGAAGCCAAACTGTCTCAACAACACATGTAAGCTTAGAGAGAGAGAGGGAGAGAGAATGGGTGAATGGAAGGAGGGACTAGCTGTAAAGATTTGATGATAAACTGATTCTGGAGGTCAGTGTGGAAAAACTTATGATGGTAATAGGTGAATTGACTATATACCTTCATAACGATGAGGACTAATATACTGTAACTGCATTTGACCATAGTTTCTTTACTCTGATAGAAATTAATCATTTAGTGGTTTGTTATCTGTTTCTTTGATATGACAAGAAGCTGAAATGCATTTCACAGACGGCAGCCAGCAGCCTCCTCCCCCTCCCCCCAATGAAGTATTCACAACAAAATTAGAATCAGGAGAATTGAGATAAGGTAATATAAGATAAGATAAGGTAAGATAAGATAAACTTTATTCATCCATTTGAAAATGTGCCTTGAGCAAGTGCAGAGCAGGGAATGCATTAAATGGTGAATTACAGTCATAAGCATGATTAGATACAGATACAGTATACTATCACATCCAAACACATGCATCATTCACACACATACTGTAACACTGCTGACTGTCAGTTTCACCCAGCTCTTCATCCTTTTAATCAAAATATATGCGGAAACTGAGCAGTTTAGTACATCATTCATACCTTGAACATTAAAGAAACTTAGGAGTGATAGTGTCTAAAATATTTTGTGAATGTATGGTCCTCTGTCAGCACACAAAACTCCCCTCATTTGATTCACCTGACAGAGGACCATACATCCACAAAATATTTTAGACTCTATTACTCCTACGTTTCTTTAATGGTGAAGGTATGAATGATGTACTACAGAGCTCAGTTTCCGCATATATTTTAATTAAAAGGATGAAGAGATGGGTGAAACTGACAGTCAGCAGTATTACAGTATGACAACATGATCTATAATATTCTCATTTGTGTTTTGCAGACTCAGTGTACATACACAAAACCTCCTGGTGACCATGACATTGCCTGACATACTCATGGAGGTCAAGGACTTCAACATCAAATGCGATGGACACAACATCTTCAACATCACAGTAAGTCTACTTTGTGGGGATGTTAGGCCTATCTGCACATTATATAGAGGTGTCCTGCCTTCTGAGAATCTGAAAGTTTGCCACAAATCCTCATCCATGATTTCTAGTTCACCAACCTATGCATTTTGTTTTTCTTTTTTTTTGAAACTTTTCACCTTCCCTTTAAGTGGCTGGGTTTACTAAGTTTCATTCACACATTTATTTCTACTGAAGAAGACTTTGCTGAAATGTTTCTTAGACTGTTATACATTTTAGCTCTTATAAATTTTTCATTAAATGTTGATAATATTGGATCAAAGTAGTGTTTTCAAATGTTTGCCTATTTTTACATTCATGATGATGATGATGATTTTGATGATAACTGGCAAGCCTTGCTGTTAGAAATGTTTGTTTAGATTTGTTCTTCTCTTTCAGTCTCTGATTTTGCTAAGTGCCTGTTATTATATTAATATTCCTTTTTAATCAACATAAAATCTCTTTGTGAATAGGGTTTCCAGCTTGAAACCTTACCTGTCTCCCACCTGAAATCGGAGAGAGAACAAGCCAAGACATTGCAGTGTGCAACCAACAAAGCCTGGTGGGTAGACTGAATTATCACTGGATGAGAGATGATAGTCTGTACACTTCAAAGCTGTTTTCAGTGTAAATCTGCAGTTTGAGAGAGAGCGAGAGAGAGAGAGAGAGAGAGAGAGAGAGAGAGAGAGAGAAAGAGAGAAATGATCTGAGAGAAAAGAAANAGAGAGAGAGAGAGAGAGAGAGAGAGAGAGAGAGAGAGGAAGGATTCTGATATCGTCTAAAGCTCAAAACTGGTCCATATTACAGATGTAATATATTGTATGGGGAGTTGTATAAATGTCTTTCCATGAGTCAAAATAGGCTTAGGTCGTCTTTTGACTAAATTAAATTATTAGCGTGACAGAAAAGGTTATTGTGTGTGTTTTTATTTGGTGAATAAAAATTTTTTCTCCTAGCATTATTCTGGCCCAAGATATTGTTGTTTGAAAGGGCAGTGGGTCACCCCACACAATGGAAGATAGTTTGGAGGACATCACCTCTGAAGAACAAGTTTATATGCTTTGATTCATCTTATGTGCCTCATAAAATCTCAATTCCATAAACCATTATTTATCATTCCCCATAGAATGAATTTGTGTGTAGAAATGAGTTTACTCCAAATTACCACAACAAATAAAAATTTGATACTGAGTGGCTTTGTCCATCCCCAGAGCCTGATATCTCACTTCCTGATTTAGTAACATAAGCTTCGATTTGACTGGCTGCAAGATGTATGTGATTCTTCCTGTTTTCAGTTTGAAAAATTTCATCTTCTTATATACTCCTATCCTCATTTCCTTTCTGAAGTATTACCGGCACTTTGCTCTGTGGTGAGACTTGGGGTTTAAAATTTCTCTATTCTTTCAATTAATGTCAATGAAATTTGAGATGTCATGTGGCATTTAAGCTGCGGTCACTGAGAGTGACTCCATTGCAACTGCCTAAAAATGGTATCTGTGGTTGAACCATACTGGAATTGTGCTATCTAACATAACAGTATGTGAATGTTACTTTTCAGGGGCATCTCATTTGAGAGCATTGACATTGCATTCCCCTACATGTACAACTTTGCTGCCTGTTATGAAGAAGTAAGTTGGTTGTTTTGTACGTTGTATGTGTGTAGGTAGGCGGAAGAGGAGATTGGGCCGTTGGTTGTTAGAGGAGGGACTGTGAATCACTCTCTATAGTTTCACATTTATTTATTATTGATATTTGATTGGAGCTACCAACTCTGTGTGTGAAATCTGTACCTAGGGGAGATCTTTGACCACGAAGTGATTTCATATCATGTTAGTTTGTTTCATTCATGGATAGTAAAGAAGGCATTACCATCTGAATCAGTGACTTGCACGGAAAGGAAGGGCTTATTTAATGAATGACTATTTAATGAATAGATATATTGATTGGGTAATGACACAAGTGACCCACAGGACTGAAAATATGTTGGAAACTTTGAGGTCAAAATGTTAGTTCTTCATCCCCCAAAATGATCTGAATTTTTGAGACTATCTTAGATCTGATGTAAAGTTATTGCTTATTTCTGTACTTGCCAGTCCTGTTGGAAAATGTATTCTATGTTCATCTCCTTCTTTGCCTGAGAACTTTCTGTGCTTTGATAGATGACATGAGACGTAAGATAAGATAAGATGCAACTTTATCAATCCTTGACAGGAGNCTTTTCAGGGGCATCTCATTTGAGAGCATTGACATTGCATTCCCCTACATGTACAACTTTGCTGCCTGTTATGAAGAAGTAAGTTGGTTGTTTTGTACGTTGTATGTGTGTAGGTAGGCGGAAGAGGAGATTGGGCCGTTGGTTGTTAGAGGAGGGACTGTGAATCACTCTCTATAGTTTCACATTTATTTATTATTGATATTTGATTGGAGCTACCAACTCTGTGTGTGAAATCTGTACCTAGGGGAGATCTTTGACCACGAAGTGATTTGATATAATGTTAGTTTGTTTCATTCATGGATAGTAAAGAAGGCATTACCATCTGAATCAGTGACTTGCACGGAGAGGAAGAGCTTATTTAATGAATGACTATTTAATGAATAGATATATCGATTTGATAATGACACAAGTGACCCACAGGACTGAAAATATGTTGGAAACTTTGAGGTTTAAATGTTAGTTCTTCATCCCCAAAAATGACCTGAATTTTTGAGACTATCGTAGATCTGATGTAAAGTTATTGCTTATTTCTGTACTTGCCAACCCTGTTGGATATTTCTGTACTTGCCAGTCCTGTTGGATTTGTAGTCTATGTTCATCTCATTCTTTGCCTGAGAACTTTTTGTGCTTTGATAGATGACATAAGACATCAGATAAGATAAGATACAACTTTATCAATCCTTGACAGGAGATTTGGTATGGATGATTGTGACACACAGTGAAATAATTACCACACTGCAAAACCAATCCAGAGAAAAACTAAAACTGATAATGACAGTAGACACACATTTGCATGCATGTAAATACACATGCACACACATAAGCGTAATTTGATAATTTGAATTTGTGCTACTTAAAGAGCTTCAAGAATATAAATCCTTTTTCAAGTTACTTTGATCTGGTTTGCATAGATTACTGTAAGCCTTCTGTTCCTCCTTTGCTCAGGTGATGAATGCTGTGAAGTGGTTGAAACTGGTCCATAAGGTGAAGAAAAAGCCATTTACAGTACAGAGTCCATTACCACCTGATCTCACTATCAAAGTCAAGGTCAGTAGGTGCTTGACTTCAGAAATGTTTCCGGAGTGGGTTCTCCCTTTAATTATTAGTGTGTTTTGAATTACCTGTATCCTTCAGAATTTTCAGTGTTGTCCTTGTGAGGAATAAACATGCTTTGGTTCAGATGAGAGAGAGAGAGAGAGAGAGAGAGAGAGAGAGAGAGAGAGAGAG
>JAWQUT010000360.1:93998-162352 GCA_033807755.1 Ellobium chinense | reverse complement strand
ATATATATATATATATATATATATATAGAGAGAGAGAGAGAGAGAGAGAGAGAGAGAGAGAGAGAGAGAAAGAAAGAAAAAGAGAGAGATAGAGAAATCCTTTATAACTTGAACATTACAAGGTTGGTAGCTCTTGATGCAGTTTTCATGGCCATTTATTCATGTCTCTTGAGATATATTTGTCATTGTGTCTTACAGATTGAAACAGTTGAGACATCATGAAGAGTTAAGGCTTAATCAGACAGTTTATCAAAAGAAGGAGGCATTACATTGCAGTTGAAATTTGATTTTGCTGAGAACTGAAGAACAAACAATTTTGGACTAGCTGTAAAGAATTTATAGAAATTATCTACATTTATGTTATACACTTTAACAGGACATCCAAGTAACAGATACAACCAATGAAAGACAGGTGAAAAGAATTCAGATAAGCAACAAAAATAGAACAGCCAAGACACGTAGTGTGAAACAGAAGTAAGAAAGAGCATGAGAAGAAGACATTACCTTATTATCTTGCTGTTTTGTTGTTGTTTTTTTTTGTGACAATTTCTTTTTTTAATGTGAATTCCACAAAGTAAATTGAATGTTTGAATTAACATAGACGTGGTTTTATTGACTTGTGGTGATTATGTTTAAATTTGACAGATGCTGTCCATTGAGCTGTGTGATGATCCTTTTGAAGTGAAGATGGGACTGAACTATGAGGTAAATGTAATAATGTGTGGCTCAGATCTGTTATTCACAGATCGACATGTAGAACTGTGGGAAGGGTGTTGGGGGGAAGGGTGCGGGGATGTTCAGCATACATTTTTGGAAGGCTCTGGCACAGTAAGGCATGTTTAGGGTAAAACCTTGCATCAGAGGAATGAAGTGGATGGCTATAAGATGTGTTACAATGAAGACAGTAGTTTTGGCAGCGATGCTTTATAGAACATTGATAATTGGCATGCATGAACACTGTAAGCTAATTGGATTCCTCTTACTCTACATTGCACATCTCCACTCTTTTGTGATTTCAGCTCCTGAAGGATGAAGGTTTTGAGAGCAAGAAGAGGAAAGAGGTCATGGATGCCAAGCTTATGGACCTGCAAAAGAAACAGTTCATTCCAGGTAGGGCAGGAGAGGTGAATTTATGAGGACTTTTTGAGAGAGATATGTATATCTTGCAGCTAGTGAGACTTGTTGTGCATGTTGCTTTTTGTTCAAATCAAGTCACTGATATAACATGAAAGTTCAATGTAGGCACTTTCATTAGTGAAAAATGTTTGGTATAGCCTTATTCTAGCTTGAGATATAGTTGTTTGAAGTGGACTCCATTCAGTGAAAAAAGTTCGGAGAAAATTTGTGACTGAATTAAGGTAAACACATCAGATGTGCCTCACAAAAACTCAGATTATTCCACAATTACTGACCAAGTGCCAAAAAAAGAGATTTTATATAGAAAACTGAATTTACTCTCAATTTCCGCAACAAACAGATGTTTGATATGAGATAGTCCCAGTAGTTTTTAGAGCCTATCTCAGCTCTTGACCCAACAACATAAGCCCAATTTTGACTGGCACGACAGCAGTTTAATGCTTTTCATAAATATGATCATCTAATCATGAAGATTCAGTGTGCAGAATAACAGGATTTCCTTGGTGCAAGCATTGCTGATTTTGTTTGAAATTTCATCTCCCGATATCAAGAATATTTTTCTCAAATTCAGCAATCTTCGATTTTGTTATATGTTTATTCAATATCATTTTGCATAAATTTAAGATAATGACGAGTTATTCAGCCATGGCATGTAGAAGTAAAGGAATCTGTACTTTAAGCAATATTATTATTCAATTATTATTTATTATGCCTTTTGTAGCTCAGAACATTTTAGTATATTATATTCAGTGGATATATTCTTTAACAATCTATTACAATTTGGCAATTCACAGTCAATAAGAGGGAAGAACTCTACGCCAGCCTGTACAAAAAGAGTTCAGAGATCTACATCCAACGTTCTCAACAGCTGTACAATGCGGCACCAATCAGAACCCAGCTCTTCACATGGCTGATGGAGGACCTATACATCACAGCGCTGGCTGACACTTCATTCCATGGGAAGGAGAATGTACTCAAACACATGAAGGAAATTGACAAGGAAAGGTTGGTGATTGATTTGACTGTATTAAGATTGGATTGTGAAGTCTTTAAATCAGGCAGTGAATTTCTCAGAAACAACTGTGGTTTAATACTGTACTTCTCAAGGGATGTGATGAAGAAATCTTAAAGGGACAGTGGTAGATATTTGCTTCACAGCCTAAAAAATCCACATTACTCTTTTTTAAAAACTTTCAGCCACAGACATTTGTATATGCCCAACTATTTCTGAGAAAACACCACTGGAATGTCTGGATTTTCACCCTGGATATACCACCATTACTAATGTTGCGTGACATCATAGGGAAGGGAAGGAAGGGAAATACTTAAAAAGTGATTTAAGACTGGAGTAAAGAATTTAAAATGAGATAATATGCAAGGTAAAAAGTATCAAAGGAGAGAAAGAAAATCACAAGCTGGGCAGGATAATAGTTTTGAGAATGAGAAGTTCCATGTGTACAACATATGGTGTTGTTGTAATTGTGTGTTACCAACTACTTTTCAGCCCTTTCCCTAAAGAACCTATTGAGTTTGTGACTCTCTGGTGTCGCTACATTAGTGCCAGTGTCAAGCTGTGGTCTGTGTCACTGCGAGACTTCCCTCGTCCCATGATTGATGTGCAGAACAAGCATGTTTGGGGCAGACTGATTGGGGCAGAGAGAGATGGGACTCACCGAGGTGAGAAAAGAACTCTTAGAAATAAATCAGAAAATACTGAAGGATACAGGTCATTCAAAACACTAAAAATTAGAGAGAGAAAACCCACTCCAGAAAAGTTTCAGTAGTCAAGCACCTGTTGACCTTAACTTTGATAGTGAGATCAGGTGGTAGTGGACTCTGTACTGTAAATGGCTTTTCCTTCACCTTATGGACCACTTTCAACCACTTCACAGCATTCATCACCTGGGCAAAGGAGGTACAGGAGGCTTACAGTAATATATGCAAACCAGACCATAGAAATTTGAAAAAGGATTTATATTTTTGAAGCTTTATAAATAGCACAAATTCAAATCATTAAACTACACTTATTTGTGTGCATGTATGTTTACATGTATGCAAATGCGTGCTTTCGGTCATTATCAGCCTTATTTTCTCTCTGGATTGGTTTTGTATTTTGGTAATTATTTCACGGTGTGTCGCAGTCATCCATACTAAATTATTAATTGTTACAGCCAAACGAACATGCAAGGTGGAACTGAACCCACCCTGGCAGACAATGGTTGTGGAAAGGAATCTTCCAGCCTTGAAGTTCTTCCATGACTTTAGCTGTGGTATGTTGTTTTCCATGTTCTTTGCCTCTGTATACAAATTTCGTACCTCTTAGGTGGGACTATTGTTTGCAGATAGCTTTGTGCACATATACTTCAGCCCTTAGAGGAAAAGATTGTATGCAGATGGCTTTGTAAACATGTAGGTAATCCCTAAGGGGGATAAGCTGTATGTAGAAGACTAAAATAATGTCTTGTCAGCTTTATTAGCCTACAAGATCCCCAGTGCACTGATGGCACAATGATCCTTTTTTTCATTTAGTTTTTTTGAAATGGTCCCTTTGCCTTGCCTTCTCCTACTGTGTTCCCTGCATGATAAATAACCTTAGATGCTGAGCCCAGTTTGAGCTATGAAGGCAGCTGTCTTGGAGAGACTCTACTTTTTAATAGTTTTACTCACTTTTAAAAAGTCGAATAAGTGGCTTTTCAAGAAAAAAAATGGGAGTAAGTAAAACTGAGATGTACTTGGTTCAGACTTGAAAGGTATTGTGTACTGATTTACCTTACAGAAAAGATTATTTCAATGTTAAATAATTTTAGATTGATTTAATTCTTTGTTTTTAGACCTTGTAAATTTCAGCATTCATTATGCTTAGACACTTTCAGTCTCCTTTTTAGTTACTACTTTGTATGTTCATTAATACTGTATATGGATTTAGACATATGTTTGATCAGTGCTCACTTGCTGGTGACTGTTCTGTTGCCTTTTATCATACGTGATACAACTGAGTTTTTTACTGACCATCTGATACCAGCCTCAGACATTTAAGCCATTCTCATTTCCACGTCCTTTCACTATTTCTATCAGTTGTTCTATTTAATTTTCTTTTCCTGATGGCCCTTGGAATCCTGTTTACTAACTGTCTTTGGATGTTTCTAACTTTATTTGTCAGCCCTCAGGAAGTAGTAGACACAAAACATGGATTATCTTTAATGAATTTGTTGTCTATCTATTAAGAAAAATAACTTGGTCAGATTTTGAAAACCCATTACAGTTATTTCTCCCCAAAATTGCATAAAATTTTGTATGCAAGTTCCTTTTACCGCAAAAGTGGTCCATCTTCTGGTATTGTTCATCCAGGTGATCTTGAAGCATTGTTTTTGAAATTGGTTTGTGTTGTACACAAAGCCTCCACCGTTGTGTTCTGTTTTTGAATATTGTGGCGTACTGTGCATGCATGTCACTAACTGTCCAGGTAAACCTGTGAAGTTTGCAGACAAAGATTGGTGGTATGAGACCAAGTTTCTTGATAGATCTGATCACAATGATAATGCTATAAGATGGGTACAGTATTATGAATGCATGTAGATATAATATGAGTTTGGTTGTCCCATCCTTTCACCATTCCCAGGACACCTCATCTAGTCTTTCAGAGAGTTTTGTGTAGACCCTGGGCAAACTCACACTTAGTTTCACTGATACCATCTCCAGATATGAGTGCTCTTACCCTTGCCTATGGTGTGTGCTGGGAACCTGCCATGGCTCTCTTCAACCTGAACTTGGACCTCATCAACCGGCCTTCCGTTGACCCCAGCAAACCTCTGCCCTTCTGGGACAAAATGCGTTTGTTGTTCCACGGCCGCTTCACCTGGTCCATCAACAAGATGAGCTGGTTGTACCATGCATCCTTTGACCCTTACAACAACACAGAATTGATGGACTGGACTTGGACAAATCTGGTCATGGACTGGACAAATGGTATGACTTTGATGTGAATGTGATGGCCTGGGTTACTGATTTATTAAGACTACTAGTCTGCAGGTCCATTGATACACTTCCACATTTGCATGTGAAAATTTGCTCCATGGGAATGTTGCAACCAGTAGCAAACTTTTTTTTTTTGTCTCTGTACATTCATAGAATATCTTTTATGCTTGCATTCACTTTAAAGACTGAATGCCTAGAATATGGAGGAATTATTTATATCATGTTTAATATCATACATGAATTTATCTTGTTTATAAACCGGTCCATATTTTGTAACTGCAACAACAGATTTGATGAATTACATGACCAACTGTCACAATTTCAAATAAACAGCGGTAAGATTTCATTGGCTGTGATCTCTCAGAATCCCATTGAAATACAGTGGAATCCTGATAAAGTCAACACCGCGGGACCGAAAAAAAGTGTTGACTTTAAGCAAGGTTGACTTTATCCATTTCAGTGGACAAAACCCAAGGATAATAAAAACAGGTGGTGCGATTGGACTATGTCCCTTGTTAGCAAAAATAAGCATTAAGGTTTTCAAGGGTCCTCTTTCTAGGCTTAGTCTGTGTGATTTTCTCTTTGCCTGAATAAATTTTATTTACTACTGTATTTATTAATTTATGACATACTAAAACATGATGTAGACTACTTGTTACACGTTGCTCAGGGATGCCACTCACTTTTCGTAAAATTCTCTGAAACTTTTGNGTTGTGTAATGCGGACGGCAACAGCAGCTTCGTCTCGACGGTCTTATTTACCTAACGCCATAAAAGGGCAGGAGTGACAAACTGATCTTGCCGATTCGAAGAATGACTGTTATGAGATCGAACGAAGCTGGTGATCCTAGTGCAGCGAGTGCAGTAAATGCCGACAAAATTTTTTTTCAAAATAACCCTGGTCGCTGATGTGTGAACGGAATTTGAACGGACTTGAAAATGAACTTAGTTCCAATCCATTCGCGAAAAATCACGAACTCCGTTCACGATCGCGTTCACAATAAAACAACGAAACTCCGTTCGCTCCGTTCACGAAACTGGAACTAAGTTCCGGAACTTAGTTCACATGAACGGAGTTCCACCCAACCCTGATGGTGACTTTAAGTGAGAGTTGACTTCAAGCGAGTTGACTTCTTGCGGATTCCACTGTATATTTTTCATGTAAGGCCACAATAACATGAAAGTGTTTTGGTTTACTCTTTAGCTCAGTTTGTGTTGCAAGGAGACTTGGACATCTCAGTGAGAACAGCATCAAAGTACAATGAAAGCAAGTTACTTCATCTTCCCAACTTGACCTTTAGGTATGCCTGAAACATTAACCTCACTCTGCTTACTGCATGAAAAAGCCATTGTGAATATTTCAGCTATTATTATTTTGCTATATTGATGTACAAGATGTGGGCATTCAACAGGTTGATTGATGTATAAGGTGAAAGGCCTTGCATGTCGAAATTCAGGTCACTCCTCTTATTGTCATACCTTAAAGCTGGCTGGCTGTGAAACCTATGAATGTGGCAGGTTTTATTCCTGGCAAGGTACCCAGGCCAAACAGTTCTTAGGCGAGGGGCCAGATTAAATGGCTGGGATAAGGTGGGGGCCTACTAGATGTTATGTGAGGCACACTTTGGTGAGTGGACCATGCTCAGGCCTGCATCAAATTCATGCTCCAACCATGGGGAAAAAATAGTTAAGAAGACATGATCTCAAAAACTGGGAGCAGCAATCAGCCTAAGAGCCATAGTGAGCAATGATAAACTAGAATCCGCAAATCTTCCTTTTGACAACTTAGGACCACACCTACAAGCTTTTCACACCAATATGCTGAAACCAAACAAAGTCAGTGGTCAGCTCTGCTGTTTTCCTAGTTCACCTGAAACATGCCATTTTGCACCTAAATGTGACCTGCAAGTGATTACAGTGGTTAATTTTCTTGTAATTCTAAATGTGTGCAATTGCTCCCCTTCCTCTTGCAGAGGAATATCACACGTCTACTCACAGACACAGTTGTGTCCTCCTTTGTGTATATATTTATACTGTACATACGCGGAAAAATAGTTACAAGGCAGCGCGTTCAAGATGAAATTGCCTAAAATTCAAGGCGCCAGATGGCATTTGATCACGCGTGCGAGCATTACTGAACACGTCTCAGGTAGTTCTGACCAAAAACTTTGTGATTTTAAGTGTTTTTCTCCCTTCCCTTGTCTATTAGTTGTCTATAATGACGTTATACAATAAAGTTATGATATTGGTGGGTGTGTGAACGCTATACACTAGTATAGTATCATAGGTAATACGATTACATACAGTCCTGCACTCTATTTCTTATGTAAGCATTTATTTCTTCTCTTTTGTCTGCGTTACCATGCCCACAAGTTGAAGAGGAGAGGCTTTTTAACTGCCTCTTTTGCAACAGTAACCAATTTATTGTAAGCAAAAGTGCTCAGTATTCGTTATAAATATTTTGTTTGCTTGTGGAAGAAGGCTATGAATAGAACAGGTCTCTCTACTTTAGGGAATGATAAATACCACCATATTAGCACCAGGAGCTTCTCCTTAAGTGTAGCACTGAGATGGTAAGGTGTCCTTTTCACTGCATTTCATTTGAATGATAACATGTATGACTTGTGTCGTTCCTTGCCAGGGTGGGCCTGGAGTGGCTGTGTCTAGGTGATGCTAATGACCATCATCCAGTGATGCCATGTGCTCCTGACAAAGTGCCAGACTTTTCTTTAGAGGTAAGCTAAATGCAGCATCAAACAGAAAAAGATGCTTTTGGACAGTTGATGGTAGTACCCCTCAGGCTGTTATCATCTATAGGAAGACAAAAAGGAGTAACACTTTCTGTAGGAACCCTTCCGAACTTTCATCTAGTATCTATTGTAAAGCTAACACCAAAATAAGAGAAATAACAAGTTGTGAAAACTTTATGCTCTGCTGTTTTGTTTTTGTTTTGTAAAGTTCTGCTACATGTTCTTTCAGCTTCCATCTCATTATGTTCTGATTTCACAAGAGAGGGGGTAAATCATGCGTGCCTTGATGAAATTTGTCTATGTAACATTTCCAGTGTCGATTTGCAGATATTTACAAGATACACTGATTAAACATTTTGTCTAGTTTTAGTTTATAATTATCATGTAATTTCTTGAAAAGTTATGCTAAAGTTCAGAGTGCAGACCAGTTGGAAGTGACTTATGCTGGGCAGTTTTCTTGCATCCCGTCTATGGAGCCCACATGACTTATAATCAACTCTTGTTTTGTTTTTTTTCCTTGTAGGAACACGACTCCTTCAGAGCTTTTCGATCTCAGCATCTGAACCTAGAGCTGAGCTTGAAAACTCGACCTGTTGCTGATAACCTCAAAGACATCCCATCATGCCCTGAACTCTATGCCAGTACACTCCGCTTTCTGGAGAAGATACGGGTAAAAGTTGTTCCAGAGTCTTTGGTTTTATTTTTTCACCACTCATTTGTCTGTCAAGCAGTTGTACTTAAATATGAAGGAAAGACTTGCAAGCTGACAGGAGACTGAAAAAGTGTCCACATTCAGTTTACAACAGTGACAGTTCAAAGAGAAATCTATTGTTGGATATTGTTTCCATTGACAACTTAAGAGAGCACTCTCTGTCATGAGACGCTGTTGTGTCATTCTTTTTACAAAAAATAGAAAATGTTATTCTGGTTCCCTCCACTGATGTTCTAAATCAACATTTTCCATCACTGCAGAACTGTTTTCAGTGTGATATTATCAGTGTGTCATTAGATACTATTCTGTCACTCATCTTACTGAAACTAGACTTTAAATTCTTGTTCTTTCCCATCCTTGATCTTAATAATATTTTCCTCCCCTGCAGAACTGTATGTTCAGTGTGACACGACCAGTGAGGAGAGGCAAACTGTTCTCAGTGACTACACCCCGAAAGCTGCAGCTCACTAGGC
This sequence comes from Ellobium chinense, assembly GCA_033807755.1. Classification (NCBI taxonomy): domain Eukaryota; kingdom Metazoa; phylum Mollusca; class Gastropoda; order Ellobiida; family Ellobiidae; genus Ellobium; species Ellobium chinense. The sequence continues at coordinate 153,305 of JAWQUT010000360.1, read as the reverse complement.
ATTACAAGTAAGTTAGTAGGTCTAAGGCATCGGAAAGTTATCCTTGGAAAATAATTACTTCCCCCCTTGTGTGTCACTTACTTCTGTAGGGTATTCAGGTGAAGCTAACCCTGTATTCAGTTAGGCCATCAAGACCAAAGATGGAGACATTCATTATTTTCCTTGGAGTAATATTTACTGAATGTTCAGGAGTCTTTCTTTCTTTCTTTCTTTCTTTCTTTCTTTCTTTCTTTCTTTCAATACTGATCCATCACCAATTGGACATTTTCCTTTTAGCTGATTGCAACAGTCGACTGTTTACAGGTTTTATTAGTCAATTTTGTATGCCCAAGAGAACATTTCATTTACTTCTTCTCTTGGATCTTTAGTCACAGATATATATATTGAGGTCTGTAGCTGTTACTAAAGTCAGTCATACATGTCTTACCAGCCTCACTAGATTTTGAGAGATCAGAGATGCATAGAGTAATGGACTGCTATATATCTTTCATCGCTGTGCTATAAAAATGACATGAGGCAGACATTTTTTGATAAGGGTATGAGATCACAGCTCTAGTTGACATGTTAAAAAATTGAAATGGCCCTGTCTGTCTAGGTATTTCCATTTGTTTAAATCTTTGAAATTCAAATTCAACCCCTCCCCTCCCCCACCTCCTCCCCATGGCCAAGTTTCTGATTTTATGGGGACTATATAAAATTGCATATCCTTATGCCAGGTGCTGTTGGCATCTTCATACCTATATTATAATTATCTCCACCAGGAAGATCAAACTGTCAGTAGACTTCCACAAGTTTGCCATTTGTCACTGGATGTCTAATGCCAAAGAGAATGGAGCTGAGCTGGTCTCAGACTCCTTTGTTCTGCAGGTAAAACATGGAAGAAATTTAAAGGGATAGAGTACCCTTCTGTTGCAGATTAGTGTTATGCTGTAGTGTGCATTGACTTTTACAGGAGGTTTTCATGCAAAATTGTGCACAGTGATAAATAGTGTGCCTTTTCCTGTTGTGAATGTTAATGTTAAGCAAGATTAATCTCAAAATAGAGTTATTCATTCACTGCCACATCTATCCATGACACATAAGTGCATAGGGTTACAGAAGCATTTTATTATATAAAGCTTAATTTCTCATTAGATTTCTTACAAAATCAGCCCTTTCCGATAATCCCACATAGCTTATTCTTGAGACATGATATTGAAAATTAATAATTCATAGATATATGTATGAAATTTGGTGGTGAAGTAACTGCTATATTTTGAGAAAGAAATTTCCGGAAAAAGGCACACCAATTAGCACTAACTTACAATTTTGCATGTAGAATGTATTGGAATAGAAAAGGGTCAGCGTGCACAACAATGATGCACTGTAATCTACAGAAGAAAGGTAGTTTAGCCCATCAAGTTGTATTAGAACAAAAATCTTGGCCTAGTAGGAAATTTGAGTTTCCAAGGTTCCAGTATGCATCTTATGTGGGAGGTATGTTTCAGGAATGGCCCAGTTCTTTAGAGTGTCAGGAAGTCATAGGTTGAAACCCTTACTAGATAGGGTTAACTTCTTCTGAAGATCTTCCGTTGCCTTGCTGTGCGAGTGGGAGAGTTTCCTATCTATTATGGCAGACATTTAAAGGATTAATAAAAGTGATTTTATCTTCTTATCTTTTCTATTGTTTACCTATCCAAATATTTATATTGCTTATTTAAGAGATGGAGTTTGTGTAAATATAACGTAGAGCCTAGAAATAATGAGACCAAATCTTAGTTCTTTGCAGTAGTTTAATGAAAAAAAATAAACGACTGCTTTGCATGTGGATAAGTGTTGGAGAACAAAGCTGATGGCACTGATAAGAGTCATACTTTTTTGTAACCTTCTATGTCATGCTTGACATTTGAATGAAATGTTTATCCTTATGTTATCTGCAGATGTGCAATCGACTGAACTTAGTTCCTCTAGAGGATGGACTACTCCATCGTCCCCGAGCAGACTGGAGCATCAAATACTTGAAATGTCATCTGGGACCGACTCGCATCTACCTCTGCAAGAACATGGGGAAAGATGAGGTTTGTCATGTTATCAGCAACATTACTGTATGGAAAGGGATTGTCTACATTTTTATATGAGCAACAGCTGTGGTGTCCTGGTGCTGCCAGAGATAAAGGAAGAGGGGACAGGGATGGAGGCAACCAGACTCATGCTACCTGCTGCACATATTCACACTGACCTTCTTATATTACAATGATTGTGACCAAACCTGTCAAGAAATTTGGTCTTATATTGCTAACATAGCAACTCCCTGGGTTGCAGTGTTATTCACTACTAATCTGGCAGCTGGCAAACATGACTTGTCAGCCAGCCCTGTTTTTTTTTATTGCACCACTGCATACTCTTATTCCCTTTGGTTCAGCGTATAGATTGACCTTTGTAAATCCTCTGGGAACACGTGAGGGCCAACGTTAGACATCAAATGATTTTTTTCCACATTTGTGGATGACTTGCCAGATTTTAGACCCCTCAGTTTATGGGTATAAATTTCTCTACTAAATTTCTAAACACATACATTTAGTCACAGATTTTCATTTTTATATATTACTATATAAGTGATTTTTTTCATGAAGATCTGGTTTTCATGAAATTTGCGAGTTGAGCTTCACTCATGAACATTACTTCATGCGGAGAATGATTCTTTTTAAACAATATTAAAGGGTTTATTACGTATAAAAAGTTGTAAGCTACTGGAGGCAGCAACTCTACATGGAAATGCAGATGTTGTTATTTCTAGTTAAAATGCACAGTTTTTTTAATCATGGATCAATTGGTCGCTTTAGAGCAAGAGTGGACCATTTCATATTTGCTGTGTATGAAGTTGATGTTGCCGTTGAGTTATAAAGACTTGTAAAAGAGGAAAGTTGGTATTAGAAGCTCCCACAGGCCAAAAATAGGAACTTAACCAATATTTACAGCAAGACTGAGTCAATATTTATTTATAGAACCCTTTACTGCCAAAATCACAAAAATGTGGGATGGTCCACTCCTACTCTACGATGACCAGTTTTAGTATCAAAAACGAAGAAGGATTGCCAAGTAGGTTTTATCAGCAGTCCGGTAGTGTCGATTCGGATTACTCTAGAATTGTACCCTCATACCCACACGAGAAAACCCCACATTGGGACTGACGAAAATTAGATCCTACAAAAAGCCATTTCTAACTTTTCGCGAAAATTAGATCTTCATGGGAAAAAATGCTTCTGCAGTGAGATTTCTATGCTGCCTGGGTCTTACCACTATACTGCATTGTGGATTGCTGTTCTCCCTCCCATAACTATGCTGCAACATATCCAGTTACCTATCCAATCCTGTTACCTGCTGTGTCTTTGTCTTCCCTTGCCTCAATTTCAAGCCACTTTTCCATCAGGGATTAGGAATAGGCAGTGAAAATTTCACTTTAGTGTGCTCTTGAAGTATTGGTTTTTTTTTGAGGATCTAATTATTTTGTGAACCACACATGATGGTTTTCTCATGGGTAGGAGGGCATAATTTTAGAGTAATCCTTTGTGATATTACAGGACTGCTGATAAAACATATTTTTCTTCTTTGTTTTGATAGAGAAATAGAATGTAGTGGAGCACACTTAATTTTGTTGTTTTGATGTTGTTTTCTTATTATTACCGTTGTAAGTAGTGGTAAGGGATGGGGGCTTTTCCCCTTGGGTGCAAGCAATTTCAGAAACGAGATGAATAATGAGAAAAGCAAGTATGGGAAAAGAAGAAAGAGGGGAGAGCCAGAAGACAGAGTAAAATAGCAAAAAGAATGAAAAAGAAAACCGGGAAATTTTTCTTGTTGATGGACGGAATAGATTGGAGGTGGGGAAGGGGAGGAGAGAAAAGGGAAGGGGGCTGCGCTTGATTTCAGACGCAGCCAGAAAGAAGGTGCCGCCTTTTACCTTCTGAGTGTGATTATACTGTTGCTGCTACTGGCCATTCTTGGTTTAGTTCCTGTTTATGTCAAAAGTTCAATCTTCTGTCATTTCCACCGTTTACCTTCTTATAGGTATGGGTATGGTAATTAGGCATTTTTAAGTACGTTTTTGGTTGGTCGTGAGGTGTATGCTTTATCTATATTCCACTGTACAATTGCTGATGTCCATATGATGAGGGGTTGTAGCTAGAAGTAACAGTATTTGCATTTCCTTTGTGGGTTTTTAATAGTAATAAGCCCTTTGAAAATTTTTTAATAAAACATTTTATGTGGGAAGTCATTTTTGTGTGTGAAGTGAAATTTACGAAACCTAGATTCTGTACAGTAATTTGTATTCCATGCCCAGGGTCATTGACCAGGTGGGAAAGAAAGTTGTCTTGAGAAAGTCACCCTAAGCCACAGACATTATGAAATTGACCCAGTAATATGAAGATATAATTAAAGTGAAGACCAATCTGCAAAATTTCACACTGTGGGAAGCAGAAATTGTGAAACTGACACTGTTTGGGATGTTTACAGCACCCCCCAAAATTTAGTGGAGTTCCCATGCAATCCGTTCTAATAAGAATTTTCTCAAAATGGGGCAGTTAGTTGACTTTAGTCTTGAGAGATCATGGGTCAGTGCCTGAAAAGTTCATTCACTTTAGTTATTGTTATTGTTGTTGCTCAAAGTTTGCCGTCCCTAGGTCAGACAAATTCACACTGTCTTGTTCAATCTCCATCTTCAGGAGTTCCCTCAGGGTTCACTGACTTCTTCACCTGTTTGTTGTCCAATTGATCCCCTCCACCTCTCCTTTGACGCTCTTCCTGTCTCACTTCTTTCAATACTGCTGGAGGCCACTGTTTGATGTCATACCCCATGCATTTCTTTTCCATCTTCTGATTATGTCAACTCGGTCTTCCTGTTTGATATTGGAACTGCCCGTCCCAATCAGCTGACTCTTTTCATTTCCTTTTAGGCTGATGAGTCTAGGCATAAAGAGCCATAGGAAAGTGTAATGGAAAAGGTAGACAGACATATAAAGCAGTGGTCAAAGAGAGACTTATCTATCCAAGGGAAAATATTAATTACAAGAACTTTTCTCATTCCTCAGTGTATTTATACAATGCAAAGCATAGAGCTCCCAGAGACAGTGTTGAATCAATTAAAGCTCAGTATGATATTTGTTTTTCAGAATTAATTTCTATGCAAAGGATATATATGACCAAAAAGGCTCATGTCATGTGGTCCATTCAAACAAAAACCAACGTACACTATACTTTTTATGTAGCACACTCTCCAGACCTTGACCTGGAAGTTGGCTATATTGTCAGTGTAGTTCATATTTCTGGGCAGTTATTCATTGTTTTTCTATACCAACAAGCAGATGCATGTTTCTGGGCAGTTATTCATTGTTTTTCTATACCAACAAGCAGGTGCATGTTTCTGGGCAGTTCTTCATTGTTTTTCTTTACCAACAGGCAGGTGCATCCTCTGGACCAGCAGACCGCAGCTTCTTCTTGAGTGTCACAAAGTAAGTTTAAATCTAATGCCTCATTACTGGAGTAATTTTCAGTTTAATTATTTTATGGTGTGGATAATTGACAGTACTATTGTTGATTCAGGTCAGATTGTGAAATATCTTAAAACTTGACTGCCTTCAAGAATTTCCAAGAATGCACTTCAAACCTTTAGTGACTTGTCTAGTTTAAGTTACATATAGACCTTTCTTAATGAGCTACGGCGATCACGTGATTCTCGAGCTATTTTTTGGGAGGAGACATTGGTAACTTCCGGTTTACCTTTGTTTCAATATAGTGGAAGAGAGAAATCCTCATCTGGCGATGAGACAGACATTTTCGGATATGTTTATATAAGGAAATTGCGCAACACAAGTTCGGGGAAGAGAAATATTATCAAAGAATTGCTCTATTGCCATGTCCTATGCCCTGAAACACTCATAAATTGATTTTAATAAGTTTAGCTCCACTCGGTTAAAACTATCTGGCAAGAAATTCATTTGCACCATGTGGCTGCAATTCCTATGTTGCCAGTTTGCCCTGTTTCATATCAATTCACCTGAAACAGTTTTCTGGGGTCCCTACTCATATTGGCACTTTACAGACACTTGAAAGCTTCATCGTAAGCAATATTGTGTAACGTAAGGTCATTGCATCGATCAGAGCTAGCCTCGCATCGCGAAGCACAACAGTTTCTAGCCATGTGTACTGGTCACCGGAAGTGAATCCGACGCCGTGCTTGCTCATGAATATTCCATGAGAAAGGTCTATGCGTGGGGAAATGGGCGGGTTTCTTATAAATTTGCGAGAACTGTAAGTAAGGGAAGGGGGTCAAGGCATTTGCATGTACAGTGAACCCAAATGCATATGTTTTGTATATTAAGTGTTTATCAGATAGAGCTTGAATCAGAAATGAAGGGGAAAAGGATATACGGCTGTGGTGGGGTTGAGGAAAAGATTCGGAAGGGAGAGGGTTAGAAATCCTGAAAATCAAGAATACTTCATTTGGAAAGGATATCCATCTTTCAGTGACTCTGTCGCATGGTATGTCACACATTCAAGGTGTAGCATAGGGTAGCACACTTAGAATGCTATTGCTTAGAATGTATGCATTAGATTCAGGATGAATTAGCAAGCTGATGGCTGTGCACAGTATTGGAGAAATGTTGAGATGGACAGCTGACAGAAGCAGACGTCTATGATTGCCTGTGTCAGTTGGCATGGTACAAAAAAGACGTTTCTTCACTCTTACAGCATTTTTCATTGCAAACCCCATTATTAAAACCTTTCAGTTTCCACCATTTTCTGACTGAAATAGATGTGTTAGGATTTTACATTGTTAGCTTGTACTTAATACATAACAAAAAAAATTGAAGATGAGGATGTTTATGACAGATTTATAGTGTCATAGCTTGACATTTCTTTGAAGTTTTATTTTCCAAACGTGAAATTATTTTTTTGTAAATACTGTAGATCCACCACGGACTACATGTTGATCTTCTGCATTCAGAGTTTTTCTCTCAAGGGAAGAAAACAATAGATCCATAACATCAAAGTCCTGATTCTTGGGTCATAAGATTTAATTAGATTGCTCAACGTATGTTCAAATAATTTAATGCTTGAAATTGAGAAAACTTGTTTTCCAATTGTTGATTTATTTTTCTTTAAAGGATCAGCTACCAGAGGGCGGACAGAAAGAACAGGAGTGGGAAAAAGGAAGAGGAAATTGAGCAGGTAATGCAGGATTTAGTGCCAGAGTGTTTCCAAGCACTGTCAGTCTACCATTTTACTGAAAAAGATCCCATATGACAGAATTACAGTTTAACAGGAGAAACAAACTTTTGTGTTGCACAATTTAATAAAGTATCTTTACTCTTACTATATTGATTAATTAATGGTGCATACAGTTAACTGTTAACTGTCTCAGAAATGTTAAAATTATGGAAAGGTAGAGAAAAGCAAGCTGAATACAAAGATACCATGAAGTACAATCAGCTTAATTTGGCAAAATTAATATGCTATTTTCCGTAAGATGGCAGAGTTGGATTAGTTGTCTTAATGCATGTTTCCATGTGCTGTTCTTGTATCAGCTGTTTTAGTTCATGTTTTCAAGCGCTGTTATGAATCAATTGTTTTAGTGTATGTTTTTTAGTGTCGTTCTAAATCAGTTGTTTTAGTACATGTTTCTTTATGCTGATATAGTTGTTTTAATGGATGTTTCCAAGTGCAGTGATTGTATCAGTTGTTTTAATGGATGTTTCCAAGTGTTGTTATGAATCAGTTGTTTTAGTGTATGTTTCTTTGTGCTGTTATTGTATCAGTTGTTTCAAGAGCTGTGATTGTATCAATAGTTTTTATCAATAGTTTTATTATGTGTGGGCATTTTGTGCTGTTATTGTATCAGTTGTTTCAAGTGCTGTGATTGTATCAATAGTTTTTATCAATAGTTTTATTATGTGTGGGCATTTTTCCAAGTGCCGTTATTGAATCAGTTGTTTAGTGCATGTTTCCAAGTGCTGTTATGAAGCGGTTGTTATAGTGTATGTTAAAGTTATAAAATCGTGGAAAAGCAGGCCTAGCAGCCACACTCTGAATAAAATTGATAGGAAATTTAAACCTCATATTAAAGTCTTACAATCAGAAAGGCACGATTTAGCCTTAATTGTGATGACACGTCACAAAATGCTGATTCAAACAAACAAACAAATCAGCATATTTACAAGTGCTGTAGTTGTGTCAGCTGTTCAAGTACATACAGTTCTCACGGGCATTGTTGTAACACCTGTCTTGGTGTGATTTTGTCAGAATTTGTCCTGTTTTTAAATTTCTTTATCGGTGTTAGTTTATTATTGGACCCCCAGGGTGTAGATGATGTTTGTAACAATTTTGATTGTGCCAGCCATGTTGTTGTGGTGTTGTTGCCCACATTTTTTGTTTGTTTAAATACGTTTCATTGTTGTTGTTTTGCTTCTGTTTATCGGACCCGCAGGATGGAGACACGTTTGATGAATTTTAGAGAAGGAAACCGATGCCTGAGGCTTAGTCTGGTGCTTATTCCTATTTGGCACTGCTGCTGGTTTAGAGTATTGCCATCTCAATTTAGAAGTGTTCTACTTCCATTTGGTAAAATCTCGGCACCATCTCAAGGAGTGCTGGGAGTAAGAGTAGGTTGGGGTTTTGAGTGAGGTTAGAGGAGATAGAGGGTCCCTAGATAGAAACACGTGGAACAGTGTTATAAGGAATTTAAAGGCCAGGGTTTGATTCCTGACTATGGTCATGTTGTAAGGGCATTGGGAAAGCATTTCATTCACGTTTTCCTCAGTCCACCATCTGTAGAATGAGTACCTGGCAATAGGCAGTGAAAGATATTGTCAAAATCCTAGTGATCAGTGCCTATAAATGGCAGCGGCACTTTATATTCCCCAGGGAATTGAGAAAGTCCTAAAGTGACCTGGCCTGGTGGAATAACAGAAGTTTGAAGTCGCCTAAGCAGGCATCAGCCTGGATACGTGACTTGTAATAAACCACATTATTATTATAATTATTATTTTAGACATTGTTGAAGGATTCCTCCAAGGGTGCATTCTCTTTTCTCTTCCTGAACACTTCCCCTAATCCTAAACAAAGAACACCATGGGAGTATCTCAGAAGTACTTTTAAACTGAGATGATGGAATGTTTAGGCAAGTGCTTTCCTGTGTGGATCACTTCAGACTATCATTTTCAATAGCTCTTCAAGTTCTGCTCTTTTATTTTTACATAGGGCAAAATGCCGGCTTCCTTCAAAGGTTACCCTTTACTCTAGTCTACAAGCCCTGCATTAGAGACATTACAGCAAGCCATATGCTTGAACAAGGCTGATGTCTGTTTGAAGTCATGCATTTAATGTTATGTTCCTTCTGATCTTGTATTTTGCACTCTTGCTTGATAATTGCACCCTTCTTTGTTCCATAAGACGGAAGTCCAACATCGCCATGTTGTCCGAAATTTCAAAAACCATATGATCATTTTACTTCTGTTCTGATATGGTTCAAAGAGAGACAGATGGTTGATTTTAACTGACTTGTCCCAATCCCATGCTCTGGTGCACCACCTGTACTAACAGGACAGCAGCACTGAGATTATTGTGCCAATCCCCAACTGAACTATTTTGAAGCTTTTGGAGAAGTGTAAGAATAAGTCTACAAGTTTTCACAGGCTCAGTCAAGGAACTTGCAGATCACACCTCATATTTATATACTGTGCTTGCCTGTGTTGGTATTCTATGTTCACCCATACTGTATCATAGATATGTTTGTATGTGTGTGGGTGTGGAAATGTATGGGTTTTTTTTTTTTTTAATTATAGATTTTTATTTATCATATAAACAGGGCCTATTTCTGGTGACATAAAAGTGTGTAATAATATTTGATATGTCACATGTTACATAAATTTGACCTTTGACCTGGTTAGGAATACTTTGATTGGAAGCCTTGGAAACCTGTAGGATTATGAATATGTGATGTCGTTTCTTTTGTAACTATTTTCTCTGCCGTGGGGTTTCCATCTGTGAAGATTTAAAAAAAAAAAATTTCATTCTGTATTTATTATTGCTTGTCATCGTTCTATTCACGTTTCAGCTTCAGTTCAGTTAAACATAGAATTAAAAGTATTTGAAATGTCACAGTGTTTCTGTGGTCTAAAATTTCATTGATGATTCTCAGCTGTTTGGATCTACTTTGTTACGTGTAACTGTGTGGTTCAGTTGTGATTGATGTGTCTCAGACAGTGTGAGGGCCACTTCAGGGTTCTTCTCATGATTACAAGTTCATTTTCTTGTTAGTTAGAGTGCATATGATAAAACGGATCTGGAACTCATCAGATTTATGAAAGTCTAAAAATATTGAATTATGAATGAATTTCATAAATCTGATATCAAACAAACTCTCATTACAGATCATCATTTTCTCAAACAAAAGGGTATAGTATCCAATGGCATTAAGATAATAATGGGGCAGTGGTAACAATCAAGAAGTTATAGTGGTGCTGTTCTATCAATAAGATGATGATGGCAGATGACAGTAATAATGATATATGTACTTTCATATGTGGATGTATGTGTTTGTGTTTTTAGCAAATTTTGTTCAGTGTGAAAATGTCAGAGCCTGCAAATTTTGGGGTGGGGGGATTGAATACAATAGGAATGTTTATGTATTATAATTATTATTTTTATGGTCATTGTCATTAATATAATTTCAGGTTGTCTCTTTTCCTTCCACTTCTAAAGTTAAATAGGGAAGTTTTGGAAGGGGGGAGAAGGGAGGAGTTGGGTGAGGGTTGAGCTGGTCATATAATTTCACAGCGTACATACTAATTGAGGCACCATGTGTGTGAGATGCATGCTTTTTTTTTATCTATGAAATATTATTTTTGACAGTGAAGATTGTTTGATTCTCAGGGAGTGTCTTTAACCCTTCAAGACCCACTGTGCCATATATGGCACATGAGCTTGGCGTTTCCGTAGCATTATGATATATTATTATAAATATGTGGAAATGATAGCTCAAAGAACCAGCGTACAATATTACTTCATAAAAATAATTAGTCTATATGACAGTATGAAAGTTAAGTTGAAGAGATCTAAACCACTTACTCAAAACATCGAAAAGAACGGGCTTTTTCACTATATAACCTTTCTGCTCTTGAGACTTATAGGGTTAAATTACATGAAACTGTGAGGTCAGACAACAAATTATGGCAGTTTTAATCAAGCTAAAAATGGAGTCGGTTTCTGCTTGTCACAGTGCCTTTTGAGCAATGATGTAATACCTGTGGAATTGAAAAATCAAAATTGTCAAGGCTTTGAGGATGGCTTAGATATGTAAAAGCTGAAAATGTAGACACTTAAATGAACTGTAAACTGAACTGGTATTTTGCCCACACTGTGCATAATGACAGTTATTACAGTGATCTACATTTAGCTTTTTTTAGCGCATTTCTTCTAATCAAGTCCTGTAGGCCATTCGTTTAGTACTGTTGGATACAATTGCTCCAAAGTCTGTATCTGTACTCACAGTTAAGTATCATACATGGACACAAATAGCAAATACTTTATTTGATACAGAGTAACACTGAATCTGGCAATTGACTGAGCAAATCAAAATAGACAAAAAAAGCAGTCAGACAGTACCGGTACCTAAGCAAATGGGATTTAGGTATGCTATAGGCACTAGAAGGTATTGTCAGAACATTTGTGATTAGTGCCTGTGAATGGCAATGGCATTGTATGCTCCCCAGGAAGTCGAGAAAGTCCCAAAGTGATCAGATCTGCTGGAGTAATTCTAATTTGAAGTCACATGAACTGGCATTAGCCTGGATTTGAGACTTATAAACCGCCTTATTACTATTATTATTGTTATTATTATTATTATTATTGATACATTCAAACATGTATATTTCAAACACATTTAATGTAAAACCAGTGTTACCGCAAAACACTTTGCAAGTTCTCCTTTTTTTTTTTCTTATTTTATCATACTTACTTGTTTCCATACAGAGCTCATAGCAGTAATCTAATGTGAATTATTTCTGAATCCCTAACCACTGCATTTTTTGATGAAACAGAATTGTCTCTCTTACTCATTATGAATAAGCTTTTCCATAAATAATTCCCATCTCTCAAGACCCGACAAAGGCTTATTTACACATCACAGCATGTCGGAATAAGTCCTTCATGATGCACAATCTTGGTTGCTATATGCCAATAGATAGGAGACACCATACATCCCTTGCCTTTTTTCTTTAACAGGGATGATGTAAATATGCCTAATCTATAATAATTTAACAGATTCTGTGAATTTCATAATAAGCCGGCTTGAGGGAGGTTTTTAGACATATCTAGGCTTGTGGCATTTCAAATATTTTTGAACTGTTTTATTCCAAATAGATAATAGCATGATTATATTCATTATTCTTTGTAAATTCTTAATTTGTTCAGATGTAATTTCTTATTATGTCTTGGTGTGTTCTCAGAGAATTCCAACCCACAGTGTCTCTATCCATGAGATGAAAGGAGCCTGGAATCAATTCAACAGGACAGTAGTTATTGGCCTCTATGACAGCTATATGAGGGCTAAAGCTTTGCGCAGAAATCTGTCTTCTGAGGCCCTCAAGGGGTTCAGAGTGGAAACCACACCTCATAATACGGTTTGTACACTGATTGGTAATAATAATAACATAATTGACTTCTCTTAATTAAAACTCCTTGATCACACACAAAAAGGTGTGATGGAGCAGAATTGTGAAAAAGCAGCACCATTTTCTCTGATAACTTTGGTTATGAGAGAAGGTTGGGAGGGAGGGAGGAGGGGCCAAAATTTGTGATAATCCATAGTCTTGTCTAAATATTGAAATCCTTTGCTTTGTTGTAGCCATGGCTTGAATATTGTGAGTAAGATGAAAACATGAGGAACACACTGCTTTTTTTATGCTATCTGTCTATGCAGCCTATCCTCCAACATCCACTAACATGCTACACGTTCAGGTTGATAAAGATCCATGTGCTAATTGATCAAATGCCAGTGATTTCTCTCATATCATCATACACATGATGAAAATAGCCAGCATGATGATAATCCTTGGTCTTGGCAGCCTTTTATGTAGCCTGAGTCCCAGGACAAGTGGCATCATAATGTCTGTTATCAGCTGGATGACCAGAGGAAGGGCCTACTGCACCTGTTGTGACAGTGCTGTTTGTCAATGATGATGATCACTCTGTCATCATGCTACACTCAGTTTAACTTTTTTGCATAATTTCTGTAATCTGTAAACCCTGCTGTCAGATTTAATTCTTCCAACACTGATGTCTGCATTTACATTCACTGAAAAGTTGTGAATGTCCAGAACAGCATCGCAATTATTGAGATAAAGCACAGTTCACTGTAAGTAATAACAATAACATTGATGATGATGCAGGAAACCCTTCTTCTCGATCTTCCGCTTCATTAAGTCTTGATGATGTCATTTATCAGCGTGCGGAAGTTTGCTGTCCTCCTTGTGTCCATGTCCACTACTTCAGTCCTTTGGTTTCCATAGGCAGGCTTGGTGTGGTCCTGGGGTAGTCTTGAGGCAGTCCTTTGGCTTCCATAGGCAGGCTTGGTGTGGTCCTGGCGTGGTCTTGAAGCAGTCTTTTGGCTTCAATAGGCAGGCTTGGTGTGGTCCTGGGGTAGTCTTGAGGCAGTCCTTTGGCTTCCATAGGCAGGCTTGGTGTGGTCCTGGGGTAGCCTTGACAGTCCTTCAGCTTTCATAGGCAGGTGTGGTAAAGTCAAGTGATTGTCTTGGGGCAGTCCTGACTGGAATGAATCACTGCATGTGAAATTCATCTTTAACAAAAACATTGAGGTACTTAGGTATTAAGTTTCCAGACTAATTTTCATTTCTTATCGTATCTTCAGAAAAGTCGTTCCTTCTCCCTGAGCAGTGCTGATGCAGCCGCAGTGAACTCCGAGATGCAAGGGGGTGATGATGTGACCCCAAGTCCACTCAGCAAACTGCAGATGGGCCATGCACATTCCATGCTGATGAAGCTAGTGTCGGAATCTGACAGCAAGTCAGTGGCTTTTACTGAAGAGGTTGGTTCTCTTTTCCTTTCATGGTTCACTTCCTCCCACAGTCCCACCGATCACAAGGAATAAAATGTCCTCAGGTTGTAAGTCTGTGCTACACTGTACAGCCTCTGCCACATATGGCAGAAAACAATGCATTGTGCACTTACCAGCTGTGATAGTAGGTCACAATTTGCATGCAGTTTAGAATGGGGGTGTTCATTGCAAAATATTGTTGATTTCTTTGAATTTTTATGTCCAAACTGTGGCCCAGTCTTTTGCAAAAAGTATATCTGCAAATAACAATGAGTCTTTTGTCAATTTTGATTGTATGTTGTTGCTTTTATGTGAAGTTCTCAGTGCCACAAATTTGAGCTTGTATTTTTTAAAATAGATTTATGCATATACAAATTTATTTCTGAAGAACTATCTTTGTGTCATGTAAATTTTTTCTAACAATTCTAGAGAAACTATACTATGGAAAGGTCAGAGAATTGCATGAAAAATGAATGATACTACCTTCCACAATTGAGGAGTACAAACAACCCGAAACCCTTCTGTTATTTTACACAGTGAGTCCAAAACCTCATAGAATCAGCTCATTTGGGAAGCAAAGCAAAATTGTGTGTCATTTTTTTCAAGTTAACTCATGGTAAAATTGTAGATGTTTTATTTTGTTTGGTTCCACCATGACAAAAGAATGTACATCAGTTCGAGAGTGTTGGAAAAATGTGTGAACCCCTGTTTCTCCTGCTGTTTACATGAATGAAGTGAAGGAAATACATTGTGTACCACATGATAGATGTCATGCAGGTGAGGACGAGAAGAATTTTGCATGGTGTATCATGCAATGCCATCAGGTCACATGTGTTAGATAACAAACACTGCCAGATGTCATACAGGTCAGGAAGCCAAGAGTTAATCTTGGTAAAGATTTATTTATACACAGTTACATCTGCATATCGGCAAACTTTTGTAACAGTTTGTGACATGTTCTTACAATTCCAGCCCTCAGACTCAAATGTGAACCAGCTGCACGGTATCAGAGCCTGCAAGTTGACAGACATCCTACAAACAAACTGGCACAGTGAGTACATTTACTTGTTTACCTTAATGTCGCCACAGATACTGAACACATGGGGAGATCACACCATGACATTGTAGCTTTTGTTTTTCTTATTTGTTTGTCTTAGCTCACAACATGATCTAGGTCTTCACCGGAATTTCTATTAAAACCATATTTCAAGAAAAAATAGGAGTGTTTATATGAATACTCTCGTTGAGGTCTGATTACTGCACTATGACATCAGTATATCACATACTACAGTGACTATGTACATGGATGCAATGGATTGTTGGTTTGGCTTTTGGACACCAACTCAGAGTAGGGTCTTCTCTACAATGGCCATGGCTGAGTTCAATCCTTCTTGTATAACTAGCCACAAAGACCCCTGCAGAGGTGGGGATTGGCTGAAGAACCAGTACAAATTGGCCAAAGACCCAGTACAAACATGGAGTCCAGCAGGCTGGCAAAATGTAATCTGTAGCTGACAGGCATAGTTTAATCTTCAATCAACTTCCGGTTGGAGCGCCGCACAGCAGGCGACCCGGTTGTGGTAAAATACTCTCATGTACTGCAGCCAAGGCAATTTTCCTTTCTAGGGATAATAAAGTCATTCTTATCTCATCTTATCTTATCTTATCTATGATTTTGGGAGCAGAACCAATAGCAGAGTCTATCAGGACTGCCTCAGCATTGTGAGATCCACTAGACGTGTCTGCCAACTGTTAGACAAAGATCTAATACAATTGTCATTATCATGCTTTGAAAATAGCCGAAGTCATTTTTCACCCTTCTTAGAGAACAAGAGGGAAATGTTTTTATGGCAGAGCAAAAAAAGAGTCAGTGTGCATCTTCTGCAAGAGCAGTTTTGATCAGAAAATATTAGTGCAATTTAATTTAATTTTTTTTNGGGGGGGGGGGGAGGCGGGGGACATGTCAACATGGACCTTGATCTCCCAAACAACATGATGCTCCTATTAAGAAATGGCCTACATCTGATTTTTGAAGGCATGGCGACAACATGTAGATTCTAATTGATCAGCATTGTGTAATATTGGTCTTAAACTCTTTGGGCACTGACTGAATTTGTATTTTATTTTTTAAAGATTGCATCATTAAACAGTGTGTTTTTACAAGCCCTCTGTATTTTCCAAAATAATTCTATTTTCAAGATTGTCTTAGAAAACCATAGCTATATTTGAAAAAAGATAGCCCAAAACAGAACATGAGACTAAAGACAATTCTTATTTCTTAAACATATGGAATATCATAGGGTTGTTATTTGTAATTGTTAGTTCCTTTGTTTGCGCAGCTTGCCTAAATAAGAGTTCTCTCTGCATCTTCAGAAATAATAATTTGCTCAGTACTGATTATAGAATTATCAAATAAAATCCTTGTAACATGGTCCAGTGACTTCTCATTTGTTTCCACCTAATCTGAAACACCTGATATGAAAGGCAGATAATAATTTGATAAAATTGGCCATAACTTTCAATGACTGAGAGACAGCTGCCACCCCGAAATAGGTGTGATAAACCTTTCCTCCTCACCTTCCCCTTCCCCTGTCCCCTTTGTCCCACGCTAGGCATCACCGCCTTCGGCCGTCCGATAAAGTATATGCGCCGAAAGCCGTATAGTCTCCTCCCCCCCACGCCTTGATTCCATCTGTCTGGTGGATTTTGGTTAGATCAGAGAATGTGTCATGTGGATGAACGGTCTATCCCAACCATGCCATCCTACTCCTTATTGTTTGCTGGGCTACTGCAAGGTGGCCAATGAGAGAGACAGAGGAGATCAAACTTTTTGTGCGCTCCAACACCGTCAAACTCGAGTTTGTCCTGAGTCTGGCGACGAGAAGGAGTCAATGCACGATATCAAACCACGACATCTAAGAAATTTAACCTCATTACCAAAAATATGGCTGAAATTACCTTCTCTGCTTAATCGCTTCTTCGCTTAACCGCCCTCTTTTCCCATGATCCCGAGGAAGGGCGATTAAGCGGAGTCGACTGTATTATGGTAAAGTACAAGTGCATGTGTGTGAGCAGTGCATGCCACAGGGTTGAAATAGTGACACCTGTTTCATGTACTCATATTTATTATGTGGGATTGGCTCTGCTAATGTGATGAATGCTGGTGTTGGGAGGTATGTGCCAATACAGAGTGCACTGGATGAACAATTTTTTGAAGTCTCCGTAAGTTTGTCAGACTTGATGTCCTACTGATTGTTTGTCTGAGTTTTTGAATGTTTGCCTCTGCACCTGTCAGTCAGATAATCTATCAGTCCAGTGATCCTCCAGTCAAGGAATTAGTGATGTAATCATTTTATCAGATAATCAGTCAGTCAGTCAGGTAATTAACCAGTTAACCAACCAACAACTCCCCGCCCCTCTCCCCCATTAATAAAAATCAATTGATCAATTAGTCAGTTAGCAGACAGGCAGGCAGGCAGGCAGGCAGGCAGGCAGGCAGGCAGGCAGGCACGCAGGCAGACAATAAAGTAATCAGTCATTCAGTTGGCCATTTGTTTGGTCAGTCAATCATTTGTACACCAATCATTGTTGGCTTGATCACTGGTTAAACCATTTGAGGTCTGATCTTGCTCATGTTTTGTTGTTCACAGTTGAGCTTCACAATAGCCAGGTTGTACTCAAGGGTTGTGAAACACCAGGATATGTCATTGTCAGTGCGGCCAGGGCCCGCATCACCTCTTACACCCACATGCCAATCTGGCGACATGGCCAGCTGAGGTCAAAGTCCACCTGGAATGGGGATGTGGACTGCATGCAGGTAGGCTGATTAACTGTGAAGGAAAAATATTCACATTGTGCATGAAAAATTTATCTACCTCAGTTGATCTAGACCAGGGATTGGTAACTGATGGCTTGGATGGGCCCAACTATGTCTTGCAGGTGTTCAAAACCAGTAATAATAATAGTAATGTATTTCTATAGCGCTTCACCCGTAAGGCTTAAATTTCTTTAGAGCTACATGCACATATTCTCAAATACAGATGCCCACCACATACATAGCACATGCACACAAACACATATACACACAGACAGATACACACTCATACTCACTCACATGTGAGTATGCAGCACCTGATGTGCGTGCACTCCACTCAAAGAGCAGGAGTCCAGGTCAGGGGGGGAGGATGGCTTCCTGCCTCTGTTACGAAGGGTTATATGAAGAGACTGTGCCTCCGGGCCTTAAGTGAAGATGCCAACTCATAAAGATGCACAAACACACACATGGACACTACAGCCCCACCTATTATTAAACTAAATTGAATCAAACTATTTTTCAGTCTGACAACCACTGGAGCAGAGTTGTTGAAACTGAGGCTTAAAGGAGAAAATGAGCTTTATGTAGCTAGACAAAGAACTGAAGTATCAGGCTCTGAAGCGTTAGTGGCCATCCTGTGTCACATTGTTGCTTGCTGCAGAAATTAAAGGGTTCAAACATTTCTGTACACAACACTATTAACTTTATGGGTGAATGGTAACTGACTGGAGATAAATTTGAGTCTTTGTGAAGCAAACTAGATGACTTTTCCATAGAAAAGTTTGTCTTCAGTAACAAATATCTCAGAATATTTTCTATTCATGGGGTGATCCTTGCCACTTTAAACAACTTCATTATCTTGGGCCACAGTTTTAATGCTTCATCCAATAAAAGTACACACATCAAGCTTTCATGTCATACCAATGATTTTGTTTAAAAACGACCTACGCCTCATCCTGACATGCTGCAAGACATATGGCCCATCCAGGGTGTTCTATATTATGGCTTGTCAAGGATGTAACATAAGACCTGTCAAGGGTGTAACATATAGCCTGTCAAGGGTGTCATATCTGGCCCATCAAGGGTGTAACATATGGCCTGTCAAGGGTGTAACATGGCCTGTCAAAGATGTAACATATGGCCTATAGAAGATGTAACATATGGCCTGTCAAGTGTGTAACATATAGCCTGTCATGGGTGTAACATATAGCCTGTCAAGGATGTAACAAATGGTCTGTCTGGGTGTAACATATAGCCTGTCATTCACCTTTCATCCTCCTCGGTGTAGTACTATGCCACAGTGGACCCCAACAATATCTATGAGAGAGACAACATACCCTGGCTGTCCCGAGAGAATGTTGAGGACAGGGCCAACACAGACCTCAGTGGATTGCCAGAGATGATCGGCAGTGGTCAGTCAGTGGGCAGTGTGGTCAGCAGTGTGGTCAGTGGCATTGCCCCAGCATCAGATCAGGTAATATTATTGTCAGGGTTGAGGGATGATCCTTCCACCCCTTATCCTCCAGCCCTCCTACTGCTCAATTCCCTTTTTCCACTACTCTCCCTTCCCTCCCCAGAGTTCAGACCTCTGTCAGATGAAGAAGATAAATATGAGTATTAGATTTTAAAAACTAGCGTTGCATGATTTCAGACCTCTGTTAAATGAAAATGATAAGCACAAGTATCAAGTTTTAGAAACTTGCTATGCATGACATATTTGTTGCCCTGAAAGAGCAACAGAAGAGATTATTTGTTGCTAACATTGCTATAACAATTTTGTCGTCTACAGGGGCAAAATTCACCATTTTGTTTCTTTTCTGTTCCGCATAGTATTTCATCCAGTGATAGAAATGAAAAATGAAATATTTAGTGAGAAGTTTACAGTCAAAATATTGTCTATATATTTTGTTATTTCAGTGAAAATCCTGAATGTTCATAAATTCTAGATGTTCTCCATTTATCAAAATAACTTTTCACGTGCAATTCAAGAACTACAACAACTGGAAAATACAAGACTTAAGATTTTGTATGATGTGGCAGATAGCACACTATGGCTTTTGTGTCACCCATTTTGTATCAAGCTTCCAAGTTGATAGAATCTTTGAAGCAGACTTTTCACACTTTCATGGCTCCCATCATCCTCCTATCCCCACTCCACCTCTGTCCTAGGCATAAAGTGATCACATCATGTGAAGAGCATTATGAACCCTCACATATTCATAGATCAGAACTTGATGTTGAGCCCTGCCTCACAGAAATGTAATGATGTGTGAGAATAGGATGTGTTGGTGTAGATACTGCTATGTGGGTATATTCTGTGTGTGTAAATGTTATCTGTAATTATCTCTCACGAATGAAATGTTTAAGGGGAAGTGCTGTAATGGTGAAAAAAAAAAAATTAAGTTACATCTTTGTAGTGTGTCAATGGCCATGCAGTGTGGAGAAGGTGCTTATATAAATTTCATTCATTATTGTTATTACTACCCAGTAGTGGATTTAGGCATTAGCCCTCAGATTCTGCAAGAGTCTCACAGTTCCAGCATGTTTTTTTTCTTTGCTTTTCAAATATTAATGTTTCAGTAAGTGCAGTCATTGAAAATAATTTGTTTTTTTCACTTTAAATACTTTGCTATTAAATGATCAAAATTTTATTAAACGGTTGAGAAATTTGTTTTTGTGGTAACATTAGGTCCAGTACTGGTTCTCTGTGAGACCTTCTGGTGTAACTTTATAGCAAGGGACAGTGAAACTTTATATAGTTTAGAACCTTATCATGTCTTTTCCCAGCATTATGTTTATCTCCAACAGCAACTAGGTCTTCTCCTTGTCATCAAAATACACAGAAAGACAGTCTTCTGATTTACTCCTTATGCTGACACCAAGCAAGCTTAACAGGAATTCTGGTTCTTTCATCTTATATGTTGACAGACTATTTATTTCAAATTTCAGCCCTCCGCAGCTGACACCGTCCAGTTGCAGAGAATTATCTATCGCTGCAGCTGCAAGTTTTTCTACGCCAACTATGGTGATGTTGACCCAAACACGCTTCCTGAAGTTCCCCTACCGGTGAGTTGAAGTTAAGTTGGCCTTTACAGACCCAAACTTCACCAGGGTTGTTTCAGACCTGGAAAATAGATTCATTTTCCTTTAATCTTTATACCGTATTTCGACAGTAATAAGATGCAGAATTAAAGGGGCACAATGACAAGAATGCCTTGCGTTCACAAAGACTAGAGACTGCAACCCCTCCCCCCTTCCTAAAAAAAAAAATCGTGGAAAATAGCTACTGGTGTTTCAAGGTCTGAAAAAATACCATGAATTTGCAAAAATGGCCATGGAACAATCCTGGAAAGTTAAATTAAAGTGAAGTTGGTGATGCATTACTCAACTTGGAACTATACTGTATTGAGTCTTGCAGACAAGATTACCAAGTTTATTGATGATGCCCAGACTATACTGTATGGTATATAGGTGGTCAGAATAATATTTAACAAATGGCATGACAAATGCAATAACTTGAGAGAAATCCCATGTTTGTTTTTCATGAATGTTGCAGACAGCGGAGGATACAGACGTCATGAGTGAGGAAGAGGGAGTGGACACATTCACACTGCTACATGAAAGTGTCTACGCATATTCCAATCCCGTGAGTTCAGTAAATCTGTTCTTTCATAACAAAAGGGCTTACCTTTCCCAGATCTAGTTCAGAAAAAAATTGAAGTCATTGAACTTGAAGATGATGTATCTCTCTTGTGACAACAAAATTAGCTTATATTTCAATTCTTATGTAAGGGGAATCCACAGTTTCACCAAAATATTTTTCCGAGAGACGAGCTTTGACATGTGGATTATGAATATGTACAAAAAAAAAGATAATTTTGGTAGGAAAAGAAAGATAATCATGTTGATTGTGAGATGTTGAAGCTGTAGTCAGGATGTATAAGACAAAAGTGTGATTTTGGGAGGGACAACAAAGATAATCCCTCTTGTTGTGAGATGTTACAGCTGTTGTCAGAATGTATACATGTACTAGAAACATGGAATGGAAGATGCGACATTTAGCTCAGCCAACAGCTCTACATCCTTGTTTGTAAACGCTAATATAGTTACAGCAGGGCGTGCCTGTGATGAAATGAAGTCACTTGTTTAAATAAACAAGCAAATTCCATCGACAAAGGCATGAAATTTGAATTTCTTCAAGCCCTTGAAAGTTTGATTTTGATTTACTAAGATTAGAGAAAACTGTGGCCGTTATTTGCACTAGGAGTCTTATTTTTATTGGTCTCCAGTTACTGTGGTACTTTGGATGGAACAATTAAGTCTGGGCTGATTCCGTGTGCAATATTGATTACTTTTTTCGGGTATTGAATTGATACTGAGTATATTACTTCATCTGAAGCAGTATTGTTAAAACTACTTTTAAAAAAATAATTAAATGCAAGTAGAATATTTTCTAAAAATAAATGTAATTGGCTACAGTAGATTATTTTTGAGAAAAAGGAAGTCGTTACAAGTAGGTAACTTTAAAAAAAAGTAAATAGTTACAAGTAGATTACATTTGAAAAAAAGTAATTAGCTACAGGGAGGGAACTTTTACAATTAATTAGTTACTTTTAGTTACTTGTCAGGTACTTTTAGATTTAGAATTGTTGGTTGTTTTTCAGGAGTTAGAAAGAAACAGGACATGTTAACCGACAGATTTTTATCCATGTTTGTTGTAAGATAACAGAGAAAAAAAAACAACACATGTCAAAAAAATCACAAATATCAGTCGTGAGTCACAGTGGTGTTGAAAATTACATTTCATTGCACAGAAGTGATGTCAAGTGACTCAGAAATTTGACTTTTATGACCTGTAAAAAAGAGTCTAACATTTGGGAACTGGCCACGATCATTTTAGAGATAAAAGAGAACTTGCATAAGATGGACAGAGGTTTCAGTGGCACCTTCCAACATAGCAGTCAAGGAAGACCAAGCAATTACCGAACATGATCTGTGGATCACCAAGTGGCACCCGTTGAGTTAAGTTGACAACACTGGTTAATGACATGGTTCAGGTGATGAAAGGCAGAGCGCAGATGATTTGACTCAGAGGAAGGCAAACAGAAGTTTCAAGCATTTTGTTCATTGCAGTTTTAGTCTAGTTATGTTAAACTATTTCCAGAAAATTTTGTCTTTCAAATCTCTAAAGACAAAGTCCAGACATGATGTGTTTTAGATAAAACGTAACAAAATTTGACCCATGCCTCTAACTGTGAAGGAGTCAGAGACTGCCGTGATCAATAAAATTATTTTGGTTTGAAGAATGGTAGGAGAGGAAAGGACATCTCGTGATTAGGTCGCATTTTCTTACACTTATTGAAATTAAACCCACTTTCAGTGGGGACATTATGAAAATCTTGGAAAGGCAGTTGGAATTGAATTTCAATTTAAATATCCTCAAATAAAGTCATTTACTGGGATGTAAACATTAAATTTCAGTATGAGAATTTGTAAAATCAAAAGGAGAGACAATGGCCTTTCAGATAATACCAAAAACACCGTATTGACAAAAATGACTCTCCTTCTGTCTCTTCCAGGTCACAAAATTACAGTTTTCATCATTATGTGACTTAATCGCCATTTTGACAGATCTTAAGCTAGCAAACATATTTACAGACGAGAAACAACATATTAAATAACAAGGGCAAAACTAAATTTAAATTGTAATTTGAAATTTGAATTTTTCTTCATTAAAATGTGTTTCATTAACCCAAATTTTCGTTAAAATGTGTTTCATTAACCCAAAAATAATTTATAGGACCTTGCAACAAATCAAAATGCAACAAATCAAAAATATAGGACCTTGCAACAAATCAAAAATAATTTATAACTTCTATGGTTACTAATCAATACTGAGTGCCCCGAAAGGTATGGATTTATTGAATTTAAGACAAGTGGAAAGAGGAATCAAAAACAACTGTATTGTACAGTACAAATTGCAGCAACCTTAACTAATTAGTAACAGGTGAAAAGACAGCATGATAAATACCAGAGATCAAATATGGCAGCTGGACATGAGAAGTTTGTAAGCTATGCTGAATATGGCAATACAGTCTAAATAACAACAAGGAACTGATTATAGTGGAGCACACTAAATATGGACATGCTTAGTACGTAAACATGGATACTGAGTACAGTATTTTTAGTCCTGATTTTTCTTATGGTTAATATGTATTTCTGTTAATACATACACTTTTGGTCAGTCCCAAGGTGTATACACTGTTGGTGCTCTATTGTATTTTAACTCTACCTGAACAGGGCAGATATTTCATAGATGGAATTTTGTAGATGGAACCTATCAATTACATGAAACAACCTGGAGATCAAGGGCAGAAATGTTGATTAATCTCCACATATATGACACATAATGGTATCTTAATTATACTAGGTGGTTTAGAGGTGGTCAAGATTGTCAAGAGTGTTGTTTGTGCTTCATAGGTATTGCTTTGGGTTAACTCTCAGCAGGTCTTCTATTGAGATATTGTAAATACATTCACAATGAGTGATGGGCTTAGTCCTGTATCTATTTTTGGCTCTGTTTTTCAGTCTTTTGGCGTTGCCACATGAATATTTTATCAAAGTAAAGGTACATTTGAAGCAATAATAAGGAAGATTTATTCACATAAATACAAACAAGATCAAGACAAAAAGATGCACTGCATTTTGCCAGCTCCTCTGCCATTTTGGATTTTCATTAACGATCAGTCGTGTATCACAAAGCTGTTGAACATTGCATTTCATTGCACTGAAATGATGTCAGGTGACTCCGAAATTGACCTTTATTACCCTCTGAAGAAGAGTCTCAAACTGAGGAGCTGGTCATGATTGGTTGAGAGAAGAAATACAGCATGCAGAGGGGAGTAATCGGAAACTACAGATCGGAGGTTTCATATGCTTTTTTTTTCTCAAATATTGATTAAAAACTGTATATTGAAAGGTAACAGAAATTACAAGTATTCATTACTGAAATTTTGTAATTAGCTACCATTTTGAATACTGTAACAAAGCAAGTAATGAGCTGCTGTATTCATTACAAGATCAAGGTAGCGAGTACATGTAGCATAGTTACAAGTACTCAAAGTAACAATCTAGGTTTTGGGTCATCTATTGTGTTATTAAATGAGACAAAATCCAAATGAATCCTTACAGTATAGTAAAATTTTATGAGAATATGATGGGACTTGCCTCTTGGTGGGAAATTACAGCATAGTTATAGCTACTATGTACACTTCTGTTGTACTAGAAAACAACTGAAAAACACATGTACTGCTATCTGAGGGCAGGTGCTCCTTTACCAAGTCATAACAAATTATGAATCCTTCAGTTAACGAACTGAGGAAGGCTAGAGGGAAAACGTCCTAACTACTCAGTACTTTATGACAAGTACTCGCTTATACCAATACCCAGAAAGTACTAGGTATCAAGTATTCTGCATCGATGTCTGCTCAGCATTCAAGATAAATGCATTTAATTACTATTAAATAAATTAGCATAATGCTGGAAAAATTGCCAGCAAAATGTCTTGTTGAAGCAATATCTTAAGATTGTGTTCAATTAAACTTGTATCAGGTGTGAACATTTGTCTTGCAGTCAGTCAAAGTGAGGCTTAAACATGGACATGCACGTCAAAAATAATTTTGTTTTCCCATACTTTTTCCCTCTGAAATTTATTTATGGTGCATACCAAGACAATCTGGCGAAGAAAGAGCACTGTTCTGTTACCGCACGCCTGTGTAATAAGACACAATAAAAAGAGCTGGAGTCACTGGGATTTGCCATCGCATCAAGAGTTACTGTATTCCACTTCCCCGAACAGCAGTGGCTTGTGGCAAAAATGATGACCTCACTAAAGTTCCAGCAACTTAAGACACCTCTGTCTGACAATGTGTTATCTAGCTCTCAGTTTAGGTTTTGGTCATCCAAATTCAGAAGTATAGTTTTGACTGTGTAAGCCAGGTAAAGTATTCTGCATTTTTTATTGCCTCAGCATGATTTTGTTGGACACAGCTGCCATTTACAGTGGAATTAAAAAAATTCATACAGATGTGTTATCACTCATCCGCACAGTATTAGCTAGACAGCTTGGCCAGTGGGCAGAACGTATTTGACGTAAGCTTATGGCCTCCACGGGTGCAGTGGGTGTAAGAATTCGGACTTTGCATAACGTAATCCTGTAGGTTGTCTGGAGCAGGTAGAGGCAGATACTTGAAAGACTGTTTTAACGGAATAACAGGGTATCGTATGTTTTAACATGGTCTGTAGGACGATGCAACTTTCCTTTTAAGTCATCATTTGACCTAATCAGGTTATTAGAAAGGTTGGAAAGGCAGACCTTGTTTACAGTGCTTTCATAGGGAAAAAAAGTTTTGAGCCAGTATTATTCTGGCCCAAAATTTAACCATTTGAATTGGCAGAAGGTCATTCTCATAAACTGGCAAATTAAATACAGAATTTCATACCACAAAAATCAAATAATCAGTTTACAAGAAGATTTATTTACAAGAAAATAACCATCCACCTGTTAAGCCAATATTATCTTGATAGAAATGATTAAACTTTTGATCTCCACAAACATTTCATTATTGGAAGCCAAATACTTTCTTAGTTCCTACTTCAGCAATACTGTACTTCTCTAAGTACCTTTGTGGTAATGTCAGTTACAAAAGTGTTGCAGCAAAAACTCAGAATAATTTCTTTATGGAAGCTCTACTCCACAACCAGGCAATCTTTGTTAATGTGAAACTCATCTTTCTCTCACCAGCTCCAGTTTTCTGTGATTATGGATGTAGTAAACAACCTGCTGTTGTATGTGGAGCCAAAAAAGAAGGTAAGGTGGTTTGTTGATGACCTGTTTTCTTCTTCATCTGCTTCTTCTTTCTGTCTGTTCCTCTGCATTAGTTTTACATGCGGTCTATGAGGGAAGGCTTCGATTGGTGGTAGAGCAATCAGGTGGAGGTCTTCAAGGATCCATAATTTTTCTTGCATGTCATGTCGATTTGCGGCTGATTTGTGCTTATAGCTGGGCCTAGCAGGGGTATTCAGCAAAATGTTCAATGGTGTCTGATAGGTATGACATTTTCAAAGATGGGTATTGTGATGAGAAGGCAAGGAATTAAAGTGAATAAAACAGGTGACAAGCCAGTTGGAAACACTCTGCAAAATTGGTGTAGCCTACAAACTCACAATTGAAAGCAATAAAGGAAATCCAAGCTTAATGACAGTGCATGATAAAACTGAAGGTTGATTGTCTTTACTTTTAAATCAACTCCTTGATAGGTAAATTGAAAATGTTTTAACTTGTCAGAACCTACACATAATGCATATATTTGTAAGAAAACTTTCCCTCACACAGCCGTAGACATACAGCCAATGATATTTGCATTTTCATAGACGCTAACCAGTTTAGCCATTACACACAAAGAAATTTGCAGCATGGATGTCTTGCACCTCTGTTTACCATTAAAATGACAAGCCAGTTGGAAACACTCTGCAAAATTGATGTAGCCTACAAACTCACAATTGAAAGCTATAAAGGAAATCCAAGCTTAATGACAATGCATGATAAAACTGAAGGTGGATTGTCTTTACTTTTAAATCAACTCCTTGGTAGGTAATTGCAGGATGCCAAAAGTAGGTGCATAAAGCAAAGCTGATGCAATCATACTGAGTTAAGATCAGGATGGAGAAGACACTTATAGAAGGACATCTGTTAGAGGCCTTAACTTCTTGAGAAAAGATCAGAGAAGTTTGGCCTAGAAAATTCTAAGGTGGCATTATGACATCAGTCAGCTCAGAAATTCAGAGATGATTTCTGTCAGTTTACTGGGAGTTTTAATACATGTTTCCCTGTATTGTAATCAGAGAGCAAGTGTTCGCGTACAGAGAATAGCAGGTCTAATATTCATTTAAGTATCAGCGCAGAAAAGAGACTTTGGGAGAGAAATTGATCACGTCCTCAGCTTTCAGGTGAAAGATTAGAGATATTCAATCTAGTAGATTCTACAGTATTGTTGATTGGCTCAGAATTTCAAAGATAAATTTCATTCAGTTTTCTTGAGTTTTGATCAGATGTTTCCTTTTGATGTTATATTAACCAGGCAGCAAGTGATCGCTTGCAGAGCATGAGGTTCAAGCTACAACTCTATAGAGATGAAGACCAGAAGACTCCCATTTTGCAGTTGCAAGAAGTTGTCAGGTCAGTGTCAATACCACATTTATGGTAGGATACTGTAACATACAAGTTTGTGGCCCAGTAGTGGGCTCTTTTTGAATGTTCAGTGTAACAAAAGACATCTTCAGGAAATGGAATTTAATTTGAATAAATCAGTTTTCTTTGACTCTTTCTTTGCTGATATGCCTGAATGTGCCAGATTTGGAAAGACTCTTTACAAAGCGCCTTTCATTTTGTTTGCTGATGTTTACAGGCAGCTGCAATCAATAAACAGTTTTTGCCCATTTCTTTGTTATTAAATGGATTTTGGATGCCCCAGCATCCATAATTTTGTTTTTTTCTTCCAGTCTGTGAATTTGAAAAAAAAAATCTGTGTAAGGTAGTTTGGTAGACTCTCACTGGGAGAGAAAGGGTTAGTGAACATAACGGTATGACATTCATGGTATGACATTCACGCCTTTTGGACAAAACTGCTTTGGCAATCACTGATCGGTGGTCTCATGGTCCCAGCAGTTAGGGAAAGACTGGACATCAGGTAATTGAAAACATTCTTCTGAGCAGAAAAAAAAAATTTTGGGATAAAGTCTAAACTTTGTGACTTTGTCATATATGTTTCTCATATCTCCATAGTTTTATAGAGCTGAACAGGAGGGTGAGCATTATTGATATACTCAGTATCAGATTTAATTTTTTTGCAATTGGCGTAGTTCCAGATACACTGAGGAATCTTGTTAGGAACTACTGGAAATCAGGGGTAATCGGCAAATACAGTAGCTAAGAATTGCTAGAGGAGAGACATCTTATGTTTGGTCAAGTGGATTGTAATGGCAGAGTCATAAGATAGGGAAATCACCTCTCTCTTACCACAGCCCAACACACCAGTCAGATGTCACAGATAAAGCAAGTCACAAAGTCTTTGGTTGAAAAACCACATCAGAGCATTTTGCCCAGCTTATGAGATTTAAAATGCACTAGCCTAGGCCTATGTCTTAAACATAGTAAAATTGTATTACTAAGCCCATGGGGACAAGTAAAAAAGAGTTGTTTTTTTTCACTTCGGAAAAAAACTTACTGAAATGAGATAGGCCTGTGACTGTGACGTGGTATTCTGTTCCTTTACAGAGAAAAGGTGCAGGAGTTAAGGCAGTTTGAGAAAGAGTACTACATTGCAAAAACAAGGGATGATGAGGAGAGGTGAGCATTGATCAACCATGCTACATTTGCTTACCTGTCTGTTCACTCATCCGTCCATCCGTCCATCCATCTGTCCATTCATTGGACTGTCCGTCTGCCCACTCATCCAACTTACTATCTGCCCATTCATTCGCACCTCCTTATGGCAGTCTGCCTGTCTGCATATCTGTCAGTTTGTCTGTTTATACTTAAATCTGTTCATCTTGTAATAAGTCACACAACATGAAGTTTTAATTAGCATGTAGTAATTGAAGTTATCTTAAGTGACCTCACTCATATTTCTGTGATGAAATTTTAAGATCAGATAGAAGTAATAGAATAATACAGTGCCAAACAACAATAGAAAGGTACCTTTAAATTTTTTGTCTTTTCAGCATTAAGAACACCCAGTTCAGTTGTTTTGAGACGGATGTTGTATGTGTGCTTGTGTATGTGTAAATCCTGTGTGCATATGTATTCATATGTGTATCTATCATTATGAGTCATTAAGGCTGCCTTCAGGTAATTGGGTGCCAAGAGGATTCACTTGACAATTATTAGCTTTTCAACATCAAAATTATGAAAGTGAAGCATTTTCTTGTAGTTCTCCTTTAAAGTTACATCACTCTCTGATAATCCTTCCTTGCATTATACCATGCCAGCAGTATGATAACCCCTTAACTTTAAAGTATATATATAATAGACCTGCCACACTTTCAGATTTAGTCTGGTTCACACAGATTTACTCTCAAATTTTAGCCTTTTTCTGATTTTCAGATTTGACATTGCGCTATTCAAATTTTTGTAAATTTCATTTAGCCTTTGCCACAATCTAAAATTTCTAAACCAGTCTTGTAGAAGTGACAAAAAATTTTGAAAATTTGATATCATGGACCCGGAGAAAGCATAAAATGGAGGATGGGGCCTACACATGGTAGAATCTTCTTTTGGACATTGTATGTCAGGGGATCTTGGCATGGCCAGTGACATCATATATATAATGCCAAAGTAGAGCCGGGGAAATATGGGATTGGCCCAAGTTCAAATGAGAACTCCAAAACAGCTTTGGCATGTGAGCAGGTGTATGTGAGTAAATTTGATTGGATATGAAATCATATGAGAATTCAGAGTAATCTCCCCAAATTCTGACTCTTGGACTTCTGGATTCAGGTTTGTTCTGATGTGAGGGTGGCAGGTCTGTGTACAGTCAGCTCACTTTATATTTGTGCATGAATGTGAATACTTTTGTACAAGGATATCAGAATTATTTTTACTTGCAGGATGGAGATGCTGGAGGCTGAGATGGAAGAGATGAAGAACTGGATCGGCTTGAAGAACGAGGAACTGGGAATGAGAATTAGGTAATAACCAGCATGACTTGTAGATATGGGTTGATTCTTTGTTCTGAAAAGTCAGCTTGGCTCCATCTCTTCACAGTCAGGATTGCAAAGATTTAGCTTGGGCATCCGCTTAATCACAACATTAATGAGATAACAGAATTTTATATTTGTGCTTAGAGAAAACTTTTTAATATCAACTCCTTTTAACTGCAGATTTTTTTTCTGGCTGTCAAGGAGTTGTGATGAAATGAAGCTCATCATACTAACTAACATTCATCCTGACTATTATAACTGTAGTGTCCACATGTAGAAAAATCGTCCATTTATTTTGTGCCATGCGAAGCACAGTTTCTGTTGAAGAGCATTTAGTTTGAGATTGTGAGGTTGTTTGCCCATCATTAAGTTGCCATTTTTTGCTGCCTGAAGTGAAAATTGAGTGCCATGAGATGTTGGTAGTCAGTGTTGATCACAGTTGTCACTGTTCCATAATTCTGCAAAAATATATACTCAGTTGTACAGTTGAGATCACTCAACACAAAAGTGCTTTGCCTGAAATTTTGTTTAACCCAAATGAAAAGAAAATCCCTGTCTAAAGACTCACTTTAGTCATAGTAAAATACTTCCAGTAACATACTAACACGTTTCAAGGAATGTAAATAACATGATAGCTGTTGTGCGATGAAGAAAGGAAAGAGTGACAGAGAGAAGAAAAAAACAACAAGCCACTGCTGTCGCAGTTTTCCCTCTTAATGTTCATTTGTGGTTAGGCACATGGAGATTACACTAAATATTGCATCAATTAAAGGGGATGACAGTGTACGACGATCATTGATGACATGCAGTTGGTAAGCCCAGCATACTGAACGCCACTTACAACTATTACCAAAGACTGCCATTTCCCCTTATATCATTCTGGAAAATGGATAACACAATGTTTGCTTAAAGTGCTAAGATATGGCTGATCCCTTCGATGTCATATTAACAGGAATTTATGTGGTTAGCAGGTCTCCATATTACGGTCAGTTGAGTAACATAGAAGCTATGTTAAATTAAAGATGTCATCTGTGACTGTCTTCTTAAAGGAACGGGATAGATATTTGCTTCAGAGCCTAAGAAATCCACATTATTTTTTTCAAAAACTGCAAACCACGCATATTTTCTTTCCTCCTGAGCATTTGCGAGGAAACATAGATGGAATGTCATGATCTTCACCCTCTGGATGTCACTGGTATTCATGCTGCATGACATCATAAATCAAGAAAAGTGAGCAGTGATTAATGCAGACATATGTACAAACTGTCTGGAGCAATCGTCTTTTGACATTATGTGGCATGAGTCATGTCTGCACGTGCAAGGTGAAAATTCTATGGTATTTTCTCAGAAACTGTCTGGAGAAAAGAAAAATATACATGGTGTAAATTCTATGAAGAAATAATGTGGATGTATTAGTCTGTGAAGCAAATAATTAGCTCTGTCCCTTTAATATTGTGTTAGCTTCCAGGATATTGTAGGGGATTCAGTCAGCATCCAGCGCACCTCAGTGTGTTGAGGTAATAAACAATTTCCACACCTTTCCTGGATCACACAGTCCCAGATTTGTGTTTGTTTTCTGTTTATGAACGTGAAGACAGCATGGGAGATTCCACATGTCTATCAGATCCTCTGCAAAATAGCATTCATTTGACCTCTGTTGTCTTAAACCACTGATTGGACCAGTTGGCAGGACCAGCTGCCTTTAACCAGTTGGCTTAAACCACCAGTTGGCTCAAACCCCAGGACCGGTTGGCTCAAAGCCTTTGATCTGACCTGGGGCAGACTGAAAAATGAAATCTTTAGATTTTGTCTAGGGGATGGATCAGCAAGCCTCAGAGATCTCAACTGCTCAAAATAATATTACTAACCCAGCCGACTAGATCACTCAAGGGCTTTCTCAGGTCCTGGAGAGCGTACAATGCCAATGCCATTTATAGGGGCTGATTACCTGCATTCTGACAATAATGTTTCATTGCCTTTAGTAATGTACCCATTTTGCAGTGACACCAATTCATGTTATGTACATTCATCTTCTCCTTCTTAGTGCTCAAATGCATTCAACTGGTTGCAGTCAGCATTACTTTGACTCACTGGTCAGTCTGTCTGTGTGCTCATTTGAAAGAGACCAGGTCATGTGCTCATGGCATTATGCTTTTCTCTTCCTCAGTTGTTACAATAAAGGCCAACAGTCAAGCGCTCATGGCATTATGCTTTTCTCTTCCTCAGTTGTTACAATGAAAGCCAACTTCAAGTTAAGGCACAGATGAAAATGGAGAAAGGTAACTAGAAATGTGAAAAATTAATCAAGATTGAAGGAAAAAAAATTTTTTTGTTCGTTTTAACTGGTATCATTTGTGTATGAAATTTGAAATGGGGAGGTGTGACAG
Organism: Ellobium chinense; assembly: GCA_033807755.1. Lineage (NCBI taxonomy): Eukaryota > Metazoa > Mollusca > Gastropoda > Ellobiida > Ellobiidae > Ellobium > Ellobium chinense. The sequence continues at coordinate 120,256 of JAWQUT010000360.1, read as the reverse complement.
TTAGCATGTGAGTCAGTATAGTGCCTTAGGATCTATCGACTAATTGTACCTGTTTCTTGTTGATTTATTGATTGTCTGTGTGATTCCCTTCAGCTCTCCTTTCTTGCTTTCCCTCTTTCATGCACTGTCTCCTCCAACTCTTTAACACTGGTGGAATCTTCCCTCTGTGCAGTGTAGACATCGAGGATAGGAAGGATGCCGGTATGCCTAATAATCAGCATAATCTGTATACATCTTGGAAATGAAAATGTGATTTTGTTTACCCTAAAGGAATTTGTTCTGCAGTGTTATACAGCATTATACATTATCATACAGGTAAATGTAGAACCTGTAGAACCATATACATTATGCATATAAGTGGACTATATTATTATTGCACATGAAACTCATAACAAAGATATTGCTAGTCATTGCAGTGCAGTGCCCTGGTCACTCCAACTCTAAAGCCAGGTACTCATTCACGCTTAAGTCAAGTGGGAAAATAGAAATGAAATGTCTTTTCCTAGGACACATAACGTAAACTACCAGGCCTGGAAGTCTAATCCACACACCCAGACCTGACAGTAAACTTCTAATCTGCTCATTCAGAAGCATATCAAAGTAAAGTTGTGCGCTAGCTGGTACAGATGCTGAACCCTTATTTCTTATCCCAACAGCCCAACAGTCTCAGGTGGTGCGAAGGAATGAGGTGTGCTTCAAATATGCCAAGTGGCGAATGACAGAGCGAGACGGCCACTGTGGCATTGCAGAGTTGGAGCTTAGGAACTTTGTGTGAGTCTGTGTGTGCTGATAATGTGATTCAGTCCTTCCTCCGAGCCCTTGTTTGAGTTACCACTGATTCTGAATCACGCTTGTGTGACAGGTTAAGTGTCAGCCATGCAACTCTGCTTGCTAGACCCATTTGTTTCTTTAGTCTCATGCCCACAGTATATTTTATCCTTTATGTGTTTAAATCATAATTCTGTCAATTCTCTGAGTTCTTATTTTATTTGCCACTGAATCATCTTGTGTGTTGTGTTAGATGTCAGCCTGGCAACTTTGTTATATCCACTAGTTTCATTAATCGGACTGCCTACAGTATACTTTATCCTTTGTGTGTTTATAATGTGATTCTGTCATTCCTCTGAGCCCATGTTTGAGTTACCACTAAATCACACTTGTGTGTTAAATTAGATGTCAGCTTTGCAACCCTGTTTGCTATATTCATTAGTTTGATTATCTCATGGTGCACAGTATACTTTATCCTTTGTGTGTTTATAACGTGAATCTGTCACTCCTGAGCCCTTGTTTGAGTCACCACTAAATCAAGGTTGTGTGTAAAGTCAAGCTTGTGTGTTAAGTTAGATGTTGGCCCTGCAACTCTTTCTGCTATACCCACTGGTTTCTTTAATCTTTCATCCCACAGCATCCTTTATCCGTTGTGTGTTTAAAATGTGATGCTGTCAATCCTCTGAGCCCTTGTTTGAGTTACTACTGACTCTGAATTACACTTGTGTGATAAGTTAGAAATTGGCCCTGCAACTTGTTTTCTGTGGTCACTACTTTCTTTAATATCACAACCCACAGTCTACTTTATCCTTTGTGTGTTTACATCATGATTCAGTCATTTCTCTGAGTCCTCATCTGATTTGTCACTGAAACACTTGTGTGTTAGTTAGATATCAGCCCTGCAACTCTGTTTTCTGTATCTGCTGGTTTCTTTAATCTTACAGCCCACAGTCTACTTTATCCTTTGTGTGTTTACATCATTATTCTGTCAATTCTCTGAATCCTCATCTGATTTGTCACTGAATCACACTTGCATGTTAAGTTACATGTCAGTCCTGCAATGCTGTTTTCTCTACCCACTAGTTTTATTCATCTCCCAGTGTACATTATACATTATCTGTAGAAAATTACAGAGCATTAAGAAGGAGCAACTAGGCACTGAAGCAGACAATGTAAATTCCAACAAACATATGAAAGTGCACAAAATATAGTAAAAGTTTTTTCCCCATATCATGTTCTTTGCTTAATCTCTTCTATCATTTCTCTTTTTGTACATTGCAAATGAGCCAGTCTTTCATGTTATGGATTATTTACCTGTTTCTTTTTTTTTAAGGAAGCATGCTGCTGATTTTTTTTTTTTAAGTTTAGGCTAAACAATTTTCAAAAATAATTAATAATTAGAAGGGGTCCTTGAATATCTTTGTTATTGAGTACAAGAGGTTAAATACTCATGGGAAGTCAAAAAGGGCAAAATAAACCCTGAGTTTGTGATTCACCAATTTAGCTGTGTGATAAAATGATGATATTTTATTTGTGAATTTCTCAAAATTCAGATTTTTTTGAAGGGATGGTGGTATTATAATCTTAAATATTTCTCAAACTACTGAAGATAAGCTTATAGTTGTTGGCATGGAGTTAGTGGAATGATTAGTACAGGAATTTACCATTTTTTATAAAGACACATGTACCAGGTTTTTGTTTTTGTCAGCTTTGATCTTTTTGTCAGTATTTTTTTAGTGCTTTTGATGTATTGTTTGAAAATTCATACAAAATATTTGAGACATCCATAGGCCATTAAAAGTTGATAGTTTTCTGTAAGGAGGTGAGGAGCATAAGTGTCAGAAAGTATTTTAGTACCACATTTTTTAAGTTTGGAAATTTTAAGACTCTAATGTTGGGTCTCAAAATCTAATATAGTCACTCTTACCGTGTAAGAAAAATAGAAATTCAAACATTTTTGCGTTGAGAACTTTGGATGCTCTATACAGTTGTGTCTTGTTAATCCAGGCTTCAGGAAACCAGGAACCTTGCTTAGCTGAAGACATAATATGGGAACACTTTATATAATTGTCATTAATAATTCAGAATATTATGCCTATGAATTTGAACAATAGAGAGCCTTTTCCGAGAGCCTGTCAGGATTGCTGTGCTTGGGCATATGAAAAAAAAGAAGCCAAACATGAAATCTTGGAATTCAACTGTATTCTTTATGTTGTTTTTTTTTTTTTTTTGTAATATGCTTCGATAATCTGAAGGAAAAGCATGAGAACATTGATTACCTTGCCGTGTAATCTATTCTCTGTTCACAATTTCACAGTGTGGACAAGACATTCCTTGTCGGACAGACACACCTGGTCTAGTGGTTTTGTTTACTTTATTGCCTCTCCGATCAGTACCAGGCTAGCAGCTGGTCACCCCATTGCCTCTCCTAATTGTAACACCAAACAGACAGAAAGGTCACAGGTGATGTAATAAATACATTTACCCAGGCAGGCCCAGACTACACTAGAGATGGCCTGTTTCATTGACATTGAAGATGTCACACATAACGTAAACTACAAATTGAAGACGTCACATTTCAAAGAGATTTTAGATTTGGTACTGAGGAATATCAAAGGATAATCTGTGGGTCATTTTGTAACTTTGATCTCTTGTTACAGAATAGGTTTGAGGCTTTCATCCCTTCTTCTTTTTCTTCTTGTTAAATGTCCTTCTGTTGGCTCATACATTGTTTGCCTTCTGCCGTCTGCCCTTTCTTGATTCATTCATTCATCCATCTCTAATCAGATAAACTAAGCATTCAGGAAAGGTTTTACCTAAATATTGTCTCATAACTACCTGGTCATCAAAGTGAGTAAACAACCATTTTTTTTAAAAAAATTTTAACACCTGTATAAATGGGTTGATCCAGTGGTCTTGAAAATTCAATAATCTGAACAAATAAATGGGAAGAAAAAGATCTGAATTAACAAGACTCAAGTGTACTAAGTACAGGATTGTGTAGTGAATATATAGCAACAAAGTAGTGAGTACTTTTTGACAAAAATTGGTAGTTTTTTGGGGTAGCGAATACCAGCGCTAAAAAAGTAGTTGTAGCGGTAGTGAAAGTAGAAAAAAAGTAGTGAGTACTCATGCTACTTTTTTTCGTGAATTTTTTTTTTTCCGCAGTGTTTCAATTTTTTTTTTTTTTTTGAGCATGACCGGCCGACCGCCTTTCAAAAAAGTTTGGTATCAGTTCTCAATTCATTACCACTCATCCTGTGTTAATTATGAATACTCCGTCCGTTGGTCCGTCCGTCCGCCCATCTCGTCTCTTACTTTATTTTGTTTTTTCATTCTCACACACTTATAAGTCATCAAACGTGGGGAAAATGGGAATTAGGTTAACATTAGGCGGCACTAAATCGGATTTTTGGCAAAATCCTGTGACATCTGTCGTAGCCACTTGTAGCTTAGTGTAAGCCTGTTTTCAAGGTTAGTAATTAAAGTAAGGTAACAGTAGCAGAATTATATATGTACAATATACTCCCCCCTCCCTTCGAAATAAAAAAACCCCAAAAACTTTTATTCTTTACGAATAAGACATAGCTCTGGGCGGCTCTGGCCATAATTATTCTGACTGCTGGACTGTGTACCCTCTTGTTGATGGCAAATGACTTGAGTAGCCAAAGCTGTTGCATGGGCAAGTTGCAAATTATTAATATTATTATTATTTTTATGTGATGGTTTCAGAGCATGTCTGATCGACTTGTGTGAGAAAATACAAGCAGTTTGACAATAATTTGATAAATAGCTTGATAACGATATTGGTGTGATTTTGACAACTGAGCAATACAAGGCAAAAACTGTAAACGTGCCCTCTCCCTTTTTGATAGATTATCCATAAACCTGTTATCTTTTTGTTATATATATTTATGCTGTATTCAATAATAATATTACACGTAGATCTGTGTTATTGAAAGAGGTTGGTTCAAAACATTTTAAAGAGAAGAGTAATAGTAATATTATAAGTAGTGAAAAAAGTAGTGAGTACTTTTTGAAAAGTAGTGGTAAAGTAGAGAATACCAAATTGTAGAAAGTAGTTTTAGAGTAGTGAAATTACTTTTGTGATCAAGTAACTTGTAGTTAATCAACTATAAAAAAAAAAGTAGTTTTTTGCAACCCTGACTAAGTATTTCATGATAAAAAAATCATTTGTATATGTACAATACGTGATTTTTAGTTATTCAGCAACCTGCTGTAATGCATCATGCACTTGAAAAACTTATATAGAATCCCATTATGTAAAACCAGCATCATTCCAGAAGTAATTGACTGGTCCCAAAAGAATGACTTGGATGTAGCATATCTTTGAATATTGTGAAATATATGAAATAGTGTAAAGTGTTCGATGAAATTTGTCATGAGTGTTTCCAATTGCTTCGTATCTGAGTTGTGTTTGATCTGGCATCATGTCAAATATTTCCTTTCTGTATGCCACAGGTACACCAAAGTCAACAGGGACGATGACTCCTGGACACACCAGCTGGAACTGAACTGGGTAAAGGTTGAAAATCTTCTAACAGACAACTATTACCAGGTTAGTTCATGATTACTAAACTGTTAAATGGCAGTGGCGACATCAGTTTGGCATGCCTGATGTGATATGCCTCCTTGAGGTCACATTTTATGTCCTTTGTTAGTTGACACACAGGGAGCATCACTGTGTAGTGCCAACCATCTCTGTTATATGCAGTCCTCTGAATTTCTCTGTATCTGTCCAGCCCAATCCATACAGCCTCTTGCAATAGACTTCTTCACAAGGCTTTCATGGGTCTGTAAATATCTTGTGGCCACTCAAAATGAAGCTTATGTCACCAGACTAGGTGCTGAGACAGGGACCCAAGAGCATAGAATTTTTGTTTGTTGCAGATATGGAGACTTAAATAATTTCTCAACACAAAAAGAGTGGCTTTACAGGTGAATGATTAGTAGTTGTAGATGCATGTAAGTTTTTATGAGGCAGATGAGATGACTTCTGAGGTGATAAATTTTTCTTCAATTATGATTTTATCAATTTTTTGTAAATGCATGGGGATGATCCTCTGTCACTTAGATAGCTAAATCTCCGGCCAGAATAATGTCACAGCAAATTTTCTTTCACTGTATGACAGTATATGCTTTAAGCTTTCATAGCATACCAATAACTTAATATGATCAAATGGTAATTAAGAGTGATAAATCAAAGGAAGTTCCAGACAGGAATCAGTGCCATGAAATTGCTGTTAACAGGTCTTTACCCTCAGGTTTTAATTTTGGCTCCTCATTCAACTCAATATAATCACTATGAGCATTGTGATTTTCATTTTCATCATTATTACTTCTGGAAAGAATCACCGTAACCAGCTCATTATCGCTATTGCTGTTGTTTCAACATTGTTCCAGCCTGTTGTGGTATGGTGATTGCAAAATAGAAGTTTATTTTAAGAAAAGCAAAAAAACAAAAACTTAAGCCCCATTTTGACTGATTTCAAGACAAATAATCTTCTCTGCAGTGGCTCGCAAGACTTCCAGAATGCTTAATCTGTCCTTGAACATTTCCAGCATCAATTAAGCTGTTATCTTAGTCAGGGTAACAGAAAAAAAAAACTGTTACCAGACATAAAGTTTAGGTAAGGGATCATTTATTTGTGTCAGATTACTGGAACCCCCAGAAATGAGGTTCTGGAAAAGAATGCTTTAGATATCATGGACAGAGAAGAAAAATTTATGCATAGGTTTTGAAGGTAGCAGATCATGAAATTACTAACAACAATGAGGAGAAGTGACACAAAAATTCATATGCCCCAATAAGAAAGCAGCTTTGTAACAGTCAGAAAATTAAATGGTAAACCAAAGTAGAGGAAGACAAAGAGAGGAAAATCTGGATGGACTAGCAAGTTAGATGGATCCATTATGCATTGGAGAAGTGTTGAGGTGAATAGCTTACAGAGTCCTGAATGCCTATATCAGTCAGCTTTGTACTTGAAGAAGAAAAGTAGGACATGACTGGACAAAAGTTGTGCTCTGTGCAGATGTCCTGCTTCACATCTGGTGCTCCAGTACAAGCCAAGCCTTTTAGCCAAGAACAGATGTTCTAGGTGGCAAAATATGTAACTGACGATGGGATAAATATTGGATCAGCTGGGGTGTGAAATACAGTCCTGCCTCACAGGAAGAGAAAGAGTGACCAATCCTACTGGGACCAGTCCATAAATGTGAGGTCTTGACGTATTTCAAGTTATGGGTTCAAGTTCAGGTGTTCTAAGGATCAGAATGATTGTTACGTATGTCGTAGACCTATACTGGTCTGCGCTGCCAACGAAAAGACTTGATACTTAATGTCGTAGACCTGTACTGCTCCGTGCTGCCAACTAGAAGACTTGATATATAATGTCATAGACTTAAACCACTCTGTGCTGTCAGCTAAAAAACTTGAAACCTAATGTCGTAGACCTGTACTGCTCCATGCTGTTAACTAAAAGACTTAATACCTAATGCCAGAGACCTATCCTGCTTTGTGCTACCAGCTAACAGACTTCATACCTAATGCTGTAGACCTAAATTTCTCTGCAATGCCAACTTGTTTTCTCTTGCCTTGTCTTGCTTTGCCTTGCCTTGCCTTGCCTTGCCTTGCCTTGCCTTGCCTTGCCTTGCCTAGCCTTGCCCTGCCCTGCCCTGCCCTGCCCTGCCCTGCATTGTCTTGCCCTGTCCTGCCCTGCCCTGCCCTGCCCTGCCTTGTCTTGCCTTGCCTTGCCCTGCCTTGCCCTTCCTGCCCTGCCCTGCCTGCCCTGCCCTGCCCTGCCCTGCCTTGCCTTGCCTTGCCTTGAGGTCGTCCATGATTACATTTGCCTATTAGCCTGCTACCTTCTGAGGCAGATGAATCCTACGTAAGATATAATTTAAGATATAATTTAAGTTTAAGGCTGTTGATGACAAACTTTAATTGCAGAAAGTGTTGGTGCCTAAGGACCCACAGGGTCAGGATGGGGAAAACCGACAGACAGCCTTAAGGATTACTTGTACTGAGAGACCCCCAGGTAAGTACAGTCAGAATTTCACTCTGAGAGATATCTGGGCAAGTTTTGGATGTTGCATCTGAGTTGTATCAGTGATGATGATGATGATGAGGAGGAGGAGGAGTAGGTGTATGTAGCTGTATCAGTCAAACTGGGATGAAGATGATAATAAAGAAGGCGTGAGCATTGAGGATGGTTGGGTTTGTCGCTATTAATTTGTATATTGATAAATTTTTAATGGTATAGTAATACTATATCACCACAATATCACTATGATGCTGATTAAATTCGTATAATCTAAACACTGGTCAACTTTTTTAACTCTCTGAAGTGTGAAGATGTGTAGCCTATGCATGTCTTCTATCACTTCATGCATCAAACAAGAACTAATAGTGTCCTATGACGTCTTCCTCATACATGGCTGAGTCCTAACTATTTAGTAATTATGATCAAACTGGAAAGGAAGGATGAGGAGTGAAATCTTATGGAAAATGGAAGAATTTCAAGGCAAAAAAAATTGTGGTGTGGTGGTTTTAAGTATAGTATTACTATCAACAAAAACAAATTCATGGCTTAGACTAAGACACTAACTGTGTGTCTGTTTCTTTCACCAGTTGGTGGCATCCCAGTTAAGGAACATTTTGAGGTGAATGTGGCTCCAATTCAGATTCAGATGACCTACCAGTTCTACAAGGCAGTTATGGAGTTCTTCTTTCCTGACAAGAATGTTGAAACGGATGACGGTCAGTTTTGGTCCAGCTGCCAATTGTAAATTTGATTTTGTTCACCCTCATACCTCCAAAAGCAGTCAGGGAAAAAAATGATGAAACTTGTTAAATTTGTTAATTCTTTAAACTTGTTACTTTGTTAACTTGCCTGTGTGCAGTACTAGCATATATGAATTTTGTTATGGGTTTCTCCTTCTTTCAGCAAATAACTGTAGATATCATCATGTCAAAGATGGGTAAAAGTGTCAGATTTGCAGACTGGTAAACCTGAATTTATCAAACCTCAGAATGTTGAACATAAGTCCAAATCCTAACAGTGAGTTTCTAACAGGTAGCAGGAGCAGCTAATAAAATGTAAGGAACTGTGACCATAAGCAGGTTCCAACATATAATATGAATTTGGAAATATTGTTGGTTTGAATCTGGAATGTTGGATTAGATAAATTTGAATTTTGACTCAGGTATTTAGTGAAAGGTTAGTATGAGTTCACACTTGCCAACCCCTGCATCAGATATTGCATCAGCATCTTGATAGCACCCTGGTCTGATCTGAAACTTCATTACTTTATTTGTTGTTCAGCTGTATTGTGTTTGTGGGATTTGCAGTTGAATGGTTTTATAGTGATATCTTGGCACATGTAGACCAACCTTGTGCCAGTTTGACACTTGGTCTTGATAGATGAACACATTTTTTACTTGTCTAGTCCGTTTCTGATTATATGAAGCAGAGGTACAGAACATAAGGGTCGGTGAGGACAGAGACACATGTAGGATACCTGGTATGGTTTTTGTGAACAGTGTTTGCGGCCATCAATCAACCATGACCATAAATGGTACTATGCCTGCATACATATCAAACTTATTGACTAGGCACAAGTGAACTAGATCATTGCATTCAGAAATACTTGTTGTATTGTAGTGTCAAAAACAAATGTTAAATAATTTGGGGAAGAGTTTTCACATTCACAGGACCATCTATTCGGAATCAGTGACCAAAAAAATATTAGTAAACTAAGCAGTCTAAACAGTTTTAAGAAAATATTTAAGTCACACTTGTTTAAACACTGTTTTGATTTACAGCCTGTCAAACCAAACTCTTGATATTCACCTTTCCAAATTATTTTACTGCCTGTTTGCAGGAGTTTCTGCTTGGGTGCTAAGAAGTTTGTTTTGGGATGAGCACTCTATAAATGCAATATAAAATTGTTGTTATTATTATCGTGTCAGATTGAGTGACACAATTCATGAAGGACATTTCTGAAAGTAAGTCTCTCTATGTGCTCTCAGATTCAGATTCAGATCAATTTCATTAGCCCAGACTGAAGAACAGCACATAGGTAAGCACAATGTAGAACAGCAGATGTGGCAGATAAAGTGACAAAAACAGTAAAAATACCAAACAATAACTGACAATGTGTGAAGAACAACAGGTACGACTGAGACGTCTGTCTCTGTCCAGTTAGGTACAGTTGAGGCGTTCAGGAAAATTGTTTACATCCTGTATTCCAGGGCACCGGTCTAAAGATTTGAGATTGTGAGGTTAATATAAAGTAGAGATATTAAGCTGCAGACTGGCCACTTTGCATTGCGACCATGATTAATTTGAGATTGTGACGTTCTAGATCATTAAGTCCTCCTGTATACATTATCCTGTATAACACATAAAATGAATATCACAATTTTGTTTCATTTAATTCAAATTGCTTAGTTTTGAAGTTTATAAGAGTTTAGGTTGGTCAGATGTGATCTCACATCTGCTAATATCTGAAAACATGTTAGGTAATCCTTCAAAGATTTTGGGAAAAAGTGGGTGGAAGGGGGAGGGAAGAATGTGAGTTTGCTTGTTTATCTGTTGACAAAAACAGCATAATTGCTCAATGGACAGCTTCATGTATGCTCCAATCCCAGATTCAAAACCCTATACTGCGTCTCTCTGCTGATCATTGCAGTTGTTGTCTGACAGTGTATTTTTCTTGATCTTCCCGCAAACTGGCATCTTTTTCCCTTGCTATTGCATTGGCCTATTTGTGATATTCTTTGTACTTTGTAGTACTCTGTCCATTTCTTCTCCTCCTCCGTCTCTCTCAGTTTTAATGTTAGATCCTTTAATTGTTGTCTTTATGCTTCTAGGTCATCATCATTCTTGTTTTGGCTGTTTCAACAGAGGATGAACTAGACATGAAGCAGAAGAAGGAGAAGAAAAACAGCAAGAAGGATAGGGAGAAGAAGAGAGACAAGGGGGAGGAGTTTGAGAAAAGTTCCCTGAAATCAGCAGCTTCCTTCAGCAGTGCTGATGACATCAATAAGATGCGGGTATGCTTCTGTACTCCCGACTCTCTTCCCACATTTTGTTATGATCCTCAAGTCTCACTCAGTTTGCATGATTTTGTATGGTGGTACCACTTGCAAGCAATCTCATATATCTCATACACTGGGCATAGGATGTAAAACTTTGTCCATAAGCAGTAAGTTTAATATGGATGAAAGAAAGTGGTCATCCCTTTACAATGTAAGTTAAGAATAATAATGAAAGCTGGACTTTGCTTTATTGCAGATACTCAGAAGCTTGAGAAAAATTGCAGTTAAAGGGAATTGCAATTATGTCGTGAATTTTACGAAGAGAATACGGTGCTTTAACTCTCACCACTTCATGGGATTTCAGGATTTTCAATAGAATTTTTAGGGTCTTTAAATATTTTAACAATATTTCTAAGACTACAAGACTAAAACATACATTGTTATATATTTTTGGAGAGAAAATTGAATGGGCTTTTTGAAAAGTAATCATTTAGCTCTCTATGAGTTGGCATAGTTGAATCGTGACCTAGTTTCTATTATGATTTGTAGAAACAGAATGACAAAAATTCACAGTGCGTAACGATCACAAGGAAAGAAAAAAAAACATTGTACAGTAATTGTCCTAACTTTATTTTCTTGATAAAGTATGTCTACTTCTACATAATATAAGCAAATATGACATAGTGAGGTCCACAGATAAAAGCACAGTGGCATAGAGAAAATGTTCCTGAATCAGTTTTTTTCTTCATTGAAAAGTAAAAAAATAATTTTTTTCTGAAAGTTACGCTGTGACTGGTAAAATTGCATGTGATTCACCATAAAATGCATCATACATTCTGTAAGTGTAAAAAATTAGCAAAAAATTACTTTCTGGAATGACCTAATTTTCCATTGTATTTATACTTATGAATCTCATTGTGTGAACTGGTGGGAGTTAAATCTGTTAAGCAAAGGTTGCAGTTATGCAACCTGTGATTAAGTGGAGCCAGGTGTATTTCTTTTGGTTCACACTGTCTATTGCACACAGCTGTATTTATCTTGCAGCCAGTCGAAATGAGGCTTAAGTCACTTTTTGACTACATCAAGTGACTAGTATAATATAAAGGTTCAATATGTACTTTTGTCATGTGAAAAAAGTTTCGATGATGCATTATTCTGACCTGAGATATAGTTGTTTCATAGTTACCTTAATAAGGTGGAGAAAACGTCAGGCAAATCATAATTTAAGGACAATTTTTCACTGTAGATGTCATGTAATTCACAATGCAAAAACTCTGTCCATGAAATCAGTAGTTTTGTGTAAAGAAATGATTTTATTCTTTTATACTGTAAGAAATATAAATTTAGTATAGGATGACCGAAGTCATCTTCAGAGCTGGATACCACATTTGCTATCTAGCGACATAAGCCTCATTTCAGCTTATTGCATGACATATTTTTTCTGGACAATCCTCCATATACTACTAGCAAAAAATGTTTAACTTTGTACAGACTAGATCTCTCTTAATTTCTCAGGAAAGAGCAGCCAAGAACAACACCTTTCTGTACATCAAGATCCCAGAGGTGATCGCCAGAGTCAGCTATAAGGTAGGATTTAGATTTAGATATAATATGGCACAGTTGTAAAACATCCCATTTCTTTTTAGTGTATGCAAGGTTGACTTGGTTTGCTCATAAGTTTTTGTAGAAATTACCACCTAAGAACAGTGTACTGTAATCTGAAAAGCCTTTTTGTGTGTATGAGGAGATAGTGGATTCCCTGTCTTAGCATTGTTCAGGTTTACCCAGGTATAATGCACTTTGTGTAGATGGGAAAATGGTACCGTTTTTAGCTGTTTCCTGCATTCCCCCAACCTTCTTCCCTCACTTAGCTTCGGCACTGGCAGAATTTCCATTCCTTATAATGGTAATAATTATGAGGCTTTTAAGTCTCATATCCAGACACTGTCAGCTGTGTCAGTTTCACAGTGTTATTACCCCAGCAGGTCAGATCTCTTAGTGATTTACCACCCCCCGTGGAATCATCTTCCAGTATTGCTGCCATTGACATACTCTCCTTTATTTCAGGGTCAGAAGGAGAAGAACATTGAGGATGTGCATGACTTCAGTTTCATCCTGCCTACAGTAGAGTATCACAACTGCATCTGGACTTGGTTCGACTTCCTCATCACCCTGAAGAACCATAGCAAGAGGGTCCTTCTGTCACAGGTAAGATAAGCACACACCTGTGTTTTCTGTACACGTGTTGGTGCTGGGTAATGTTAGGCTTCAGCTGACAGTTTAAAAGTTTTTGACACTGAATTTGACATTAGACAATGTGCGTGTAAATAAATGAACACTGTCCTGTGACATCTCATGACATTTTCTCAATAGATGTCAGTGCAATTGCTTGTCTATAACATAACTAAAACAAACTGGAAGTACATTCGTATTTTCACTCCTTTGTTCCCAGGCCATCAAACAGAAACTGCACTGGAAAGCACGAGTGTTGGACGAACCTCCTCACACAGATGTGCAAGAGGAGGAGGACAAAGCTAAAATGCTTCTAGGAGCCAAGCTCTTGGTAAGAGATATGCAAAAGACAAATCTAAATTGCCTGTTTTCCTTTCTATAATGAATTTTTTTTAACCTAAACCCTAATAACAGACAGATGGATTCATCCTCTAACTCCTCTTGCAAAGGCAAAGAGTATGCGTCTTGCAGCCAGTCAAAATAAGGGGCAAGTGGATATTTTTAACCTTTATAATCGGATTCAGAGTGTCTGAGTTTTGGGAAAACAGTCCAAAAAAGTTGAATTTTTCTTATGGCTGCCAAAACAGCACCGCCATCTTGAATTACTGCATCGGAAAAATGGTCATTTTCAAAACCCTAAGGTTCCAGCATTTTTCAACAAAACAATCTGAAATTTGGTACAAATACATTTCAACATCTGTTGAACAACATATGCATCGTTATTTTTTTATATTTGTAATGGGTAGTCAGCTATAGGCTTTTGAAATGCACATGTAGAAAATACAGATTTTTCCTCAATTTTTCACCAAAACGCTTATTTAAAAAAAAACAACAAAAAAACAATAAAAGAAATGGGAAAAAACGATGCATACTGTTATTTTACACGGTTCAAGGAAGATACATACCAATTTTCAAGTCAGTCGGTCCAGTAGTTACAAAGTCTTAGGGAAAAGAATGTTAAAAAAAGAGTTTTCGAGAAAATTGCATTTGAAATTTATACAATGTTTTTTTATACACTTTCTGATGACAAATTGTGGTCTAAATGCTTCAGAATTGGTCTGCCCTCCTTCTTCAGCCTCCTTCTATTGTCTGGCCTTTTCTCTTGCTTCGGCGATACTGTTCTTGCACCGATATATTCCATTTTTGTGTCTGTAAAGGCCTTACAAATGTGAGTGATGTTTACTGTTTGAGTGTTCTTTGGGTATCATTTTCTGGTGACCCTCCTTCAAGAAAAGGGTCAGGTAGAGGGGAAAGGGGTCATAATAGGCTATCTAATGAGTAAAGTCATAAGCAGAAACAGTTGAACTTGACGAAAATGGAATAGTCGAAGAATCTGTATTTTTATCGAAATCTTTGAATTTCAGGACCTAACACCCCCNCCCCCCCCCCCCTTCCAAGTTATTGATAATAAAGCTTAATGTGTATATTTTTATCAGGTGAAAAAAAATTTTGACTTTATGTTATTCTGGCCTAAAATATCTAAGTTGTTTGAAGTGGCAGGATGTCACCTGGCAAAATGTGCACAAGCCATTGACCTGTCAGTATCAAGTATAGACATTTGTTTTATTTATTTCCACTTTCTCGTACATCCACTAACATCTTCTCTTCTTTCCACTTTCATTTTCTGACATCTGACATCTCTTCATTCTTTTCTCACTTTACAGCATCTCTGTTCTTCTGTCTATCCCTTCATCACTCTTGAACATCCCCACCCTTGTCTCCCTCCTCCCTCTTCAACGCCTTTCCTCTCACAGTTTCTAGCATCTCACGTCTCTTCTTACGTTGATCTCTCTGTCACTCTTGTTGACATTCTTTTCTCTCTCCTCCCCTCTCACTTTCTAGCATCTCACTTCTTCTCCCACTCCTTTCCTCTCTTTCTCACCCTCTCTCTCTCACATCTCTGTTCTTCTCTCTTTCTCTCTCTTACTTTCTAGCATCCCTTTTCTTTGCTGCCTCTCTTTTTCTCTCTATAGCAAAGCCTTTCACTGAACTCAACACCCACTGACATCACTTGTAAATACACCTGGGTACAGCTGATGCACATCAGCCAATGACAGCAGATATTTTGAATGACAATAATCAATCACCTTTCTAGATTAGTTGCATTTCAAACATCCTTTTCAAGTCTTGCTCTTAGTGTATTAAAAAGTCACAGAGATCTCCATCAGGAATTAAGTTGTATGTTTCAGATCACAGCATTCTGTTGATTCTGTGATAGGTTGTTGTGTTTCACAATGTTTCAGAATTTGATTGTCTTACAATAATTACAAACTTATTTTCTTGACTTGGGTATTCATTGTGTCATTTATAAGAAAACGAAGAACAACTCTCTATGAAGTATTTAACAACTGTTTTGATTTAAACATTTTTACGTTTTCCAGGCAGGACAAGAAAAACCAGCAAAGAAAGGATTTTTTGGAAAGTCCAGCAAGTCTTGATCAATGCTCACCAGTGAAGTGGGAGAAAGACATGAAAGAGATATCAGTGAAATCCAGAAAGATATATTTGCTTTGAAGCAGGTGCTAAGGACAGGAGATTCATTGTTAGATGCTTTTTTTATATTTTTGATTTTATGATTATACCTAATTACATTTCATTTGTGATGATGAGTGTGGGCTTAGAATAAATATCTTGCTAGGAAATCAGTGATTTGTGACATTTGCCTTGTGTAGTCATGTTGATTTTCTCCACTCTTTGATAATATGAATATCAGGGACGTGAGTTTCTATAAGTGAGCTACACTAAGTAGTAGATGTATAGTAGATCTTCATGATTTTGAATTCCAGGCGACTAACTTGAAACTTTGTGAAGTATTCAATGTCTTGAAATAATTAAGAGGTATCCGATGTCTTAAAATAATTTTGATATAGAGATAGAGAGTTAGGGACGGATGCTTTACAGTGAGATCATAAGAAATTGGAAACTATGAGGCTCTACTATATGTAGGATACTTATAACACCTGTTGGTGGCAGTAATCACAGAATGAATGATGACAACATTAACTGGACTATCCCTCTGTTGATGTTATCTTGGAAATGTGAATGGCCTAAAGGTTGGTTATGCTGTTATGTGTTCTAAATGTCAGACATTTTTTATAATCTGTTCTACGTCTCAGTTTGAACTTGCCTTTTTCGTGGAGAAATGGAAAAACAGGTCCATTTCTGCATTTTCTTGCCTCATAATGCCAAGGCTTAGCCATAGGACAACCTTATAGACAGTACACAAACAGAAGGGCACTTGGTGACCCCAGAGCTTTGCGAAGGCAAAATTATTTAGGAAGAATGTGGGAGGGGTGGGGCTAGCAACCAACCAAGCAAGAGATATGCAAACGGTGAACAAGCAAACACATATACTTTATAAATTTGCTATCTTTGTTTCACACTTAGATCAACTGCAGTTAAGATGTTCTATTAGTTAAAAAAGTGATTGATGCTAAAGAGTTTAGACCCTCTCAAATAGAAATCTAGTTGACATGTGGAAACCAAGCCAGAGACTCAAACAAAAGCCAGTACATCATTTGAATGAAGTCATTGAAAAATGTCATCTCCCAAAAGAAAGACCTCTTCTATGAAACTGTGTTGCCATATTTGACTACTAAACGGCTCAACGACGTTAGAGCTCAACTTCTACCACCAGACCCTGACATTTCCAACCGTGTACAGCAGCACAGCCCAGCTGAAGAGATGAAGGCTTTCTGTGTTTAAACACGGCAGTGAGCCAAAGGGCTTGAAGCCAAATACTTCTACACTGATAACAGCATTAACAACAAGAACCAAACTGGGCATAACCTGTGCACCAAGTTTCATAAAAACTGCATGCAGGAGTTTGGAGTTGTTGTGTTAAAACCTTAAATATATTAGTCTATATCAACTACTTTGTGAGATATACCTATGAAAATGCAATCATTTCTTTTTCTGACCAAGTCCAACCTATTCACTGAGTTCATGTAAACTGACTAAAGACTTTTATAATAACTTTGATCACAAACGAATCTACAGAAGCAAAAACATGACCTCTTTAACAAAGGTGAAAATAATTAAACCTGTCATTATTGTTCACAGTTTTGTAGTGGCCCAGACAGAATTGTATTAAATATCACTGTCTAGCAGAGGAACAGTACTGAATAAGTTAATGAAATCAATGTTTTCACAGGTTCCGTAATATATTAGCCTCAGCATCAAATTTTGATGTGTTAATGAAACACGTCTGTTGGGCACGTTTTGCAATAGCAGCTGAGGAAACTGAATCCAATATAAAGTTTTATTATTCATTAAACATTCTAGACTTGATTAAATATTACAGTCTGTCACAGCTTGTGCCAGACTGTAGCTGAATCATGGTCATAAAGATTTCATAGAAAATCTGCCACTTCATGGCAGCAGAGCACACTTAATACTGGCATGCTTAGTACTTAAACGTGGATTCTGTGTACAATATTTTTGGTTCCGATTTTTCTTCTATACACTGTACATGTATGGTTAAGAACACTTTACTTGGCACCAGGATGTATTCATTATTCGTGCTCCACTGCACACTTATGTAAGTCAGATTCACCTTTTGGCACTTTTGAAAAGAGCCTAACGTTCCCAATCATTTCTTCTGGGTATTTTACTTGTTGTTTTAATAATTTCCTATCTCACGATAGGCAGTTTGCAAACTGGACCTTATTTTTGTGTGTGCCTCAGCCCAGCATATCCATCAAGTTAATGTCACAGAAAAAGTAAATCAAAAAAGTCAGTGGTTAAAAAACAGCACCAAAGCTTGACATAGGCAATTTTTGTCTGCTTTGTCTAATGCAGTTTTTTGCCCTCTCCTGAAACTCAAATCAGATAGGCGAACTGCTTATGATTGTGACAATAAGCACCAGGGATTAACTGTTAAAGTGAGCAACCTGTAAAAGTTTTTTCATTCTCCTGTGAAACTGTTCTTTTAGAGAATATAGCCATTTACTGTAAAGCAGCGAATATGTCGGCTGATGGATATCACCCAGCCTTGTAGGTGGAACCTGCACAATGGAGTCTTTTCTTAAAAGAAGTATAGAGTGGACAGACACAATGATCTGAATGAGGAGAGTGGACAGTTTGACAAACTTCTGTCTTACACTGATTGTTTTCATACTATAATATGTTTTTGCTATCATTTACATTCAAAATAAAAAAAAAAGTCTTGAAAATGCTCCTATTTAACAATAGGACAGTTTGGCATACAGACAACAATTTATGCTTATGGTAACACAGTTTGGGCTGCTAACTTCTTGTCAAGAAAATTGTTGTATCATACCTGCCAGACTCTTCCCTCATGAACCTAGTCTTCATACACATGGCCCTGCTACACCTTCACATGCTGACACTTGTCTGGCAGCCCAGTAGTTCTTTCAAATTAAAATGTGAGCAACTGATAAATATAAATAATCTCCTCCAAATAATCTTCACACATTAAGCTATTCTTTAGAGAGAAATAACAGTCTAAAACAATGGAACTAATCTCGAAACTGTAGGCCAGTGAGGTACTTCTGCATCTGACGACCATGTTCCTGGCCACACTGGTCTAGACTGCATGGCTTAGGTTGTGAAATGAAAGCAACAACCCAGTTTTCATTTACAGTAGTTTCTGTGACCCCAGTAAACTTTCATACTGCACCTGTTGACTTCTTTACTCAATTTATCACTGTTACATTACTAAGTCACGTGTACAGTGTGTGCCGTGTAACTATCACCTGCTGTTTATATTAACAGTGGAAAGTTACCATGTGAGCTCCACATGTCGAGAAAGCTGATGGAATGTGAGTACTGATGACTGATTTAAAAATGTGGATGGACCTTATAAACAAACCTGCCTGTTAATTGAATTCATCATATATACCATAGACACTAGTAAAACTGAAATCTGCTGGACAAACTACTGATGTTCAATTTAATCAGAGTTTCTGTTTAAGCAGAGAAGCTTAAAAAGAGGAAAATAAAGTGGGCTTTTTGTATCCTGTAGGTTTTGGTGATACTTTCAGTTTAATTGATTATGTTTACACCATTGCCTACTCTGTGTACACTGTAATACCTTTTAAACTCTAATGGAAAAAATAAAAAATACCTGCATACTCTTTCAACTGTTATAATCAATCAACACTTGATCCCAGGTCTTTGCATTACAGCAGTTAGATCAGGGTGGAAGAACTGGGAGATCCCATGCGCAGGTTGCGCATGTTAAAAATCCCTTGATAGTTTTAAGAATGTAGAAGAATAGACCTAGTGGCCACTGTCTGGGCAAAACTGTTTGGACAATTCTACTCAGTAATTTAGCCACATAATCAGAAAGACACAACTTTGCCATAACTGTGCTGATATTCATAAAACCCGAACTAAAGTAAACAGTGCAGCAGCTGTGCATTCCCATAATTGTTCCAACCTGTTACCAAGCAGCCAGTAGTATGTTTGGGTCTCACTAATGTACTGGTTTGCTATCCCTCTCTCCTTTCACCACTTCGTGGACTTCCTCTCTGTCCCTATCTAAAGTGATCTTATCCTTTCACAGATTTCATCCACTACCTTCCAACACTTCCTTAATCAACTTCATGACATCTTTCTTGTCTAAACTAAGCTGGTGGCCCACTCCAGTTACTGTAGAACTCAATATAAAGTATGCCTTTATGCACAGAATAAGTATACCTATTGCTATGGTATCCTTAATATGGAAGTCCAACCAAATGATGAAATGATAGAATAATGCCGAATCTGTGCATGTCAAGTTCATACTTCTTTATTTTCCCAATCCAATGGTCATCTGGACTTGAGTTGATCGGCAGTATTCATTTCGTTACTCTCACTTTTCAAAATTCAAGTATTGAGGTTCTATTGTAGTTGTTATGAATGGGTCGTGGGTTCTTTGTCTTCAACTTCAAAGTGCACTCATAAACCTAAACATTCCACGAACTAGACATTGTGGAGGAGTTCACTCTGTTTGAGTCAATCAATGCCATTGTGGATTATACAGTAGATTTGGGTCATACCGGGCCATTGGAATTTTCCAGATTTGATCTTTTTAACTGTGTGCCATTGTTTCGAAATGGGAATTTAGACAAATGAAATAACCTCA
Organism: Ellobium chinense; assembly: GCA_033807755.1. Lineage (NCBI taxonomy): Eukaryota > Metazoa > Mollusca > Gastropoda > Ellobiida > Ellobiidae > Ellobium > Ellobium chinense. Next base: position 100,103 of record JAWQUT010000360.1, on the reverse strand, counting down.
TTTAGACGACACTGGCCTTCTCTTTATGCTGAAAAAAGAGCTGCTTGTGAAAAGGTTATGGACAGTGAACTCAATCTGCACTTGCTTGGTTGTTGTGGTCAAATGGTCTGTTGCACCTATCCAGACTAGTGTCTTGATACTGAGAGATGAGGGACATTCCGCTGATACCTGGGACAGTCTAAACGGAAAGATGAACGGCTTGAATTTTTTAATAAAAAAAAAAAACCAAAAAAAAACCAACAAAACAAATGAAGATCAAGTTGTAGGTTAAGTTCTGGAAGCATAATTTCATTCAGTAGGTAACAGCTGTATGTGAATTTTATTTGTTTACAGTATTCACTTATATCCATGTCATCTCTAAGAAGCAGCAGAGTGCATCTGTGGTACAAGATGGTCCTTTTCACTGTTGAAATAACATACAAGAGATAAAACACTGAGGAAAGAGTTGCTGTAGGCAACAATTCCGAGCCTAAAATCTTATTAGGTGTCAGTCATTGCATACTGTGCAGCGATTCCGAACCTAAGACATTGTAAGCCCTCAGTCATTATGTACTGTAAAGTCCAAGTGCAAGCCATAAATAAATGATTATTTTAGCTTGGTTTCAGAGATTCATCACACATAGGCAAAAAACTGGCACTGTGGATGAGACAGTTATGCTGTAATAGCTAGTTTTTCACTTTTCCAGGATTAACAATAACAAATAAGAGGTGAAAACAAGCATTTAGAGTTCTCTCAGTAAAATCATTACAATCTTGGCCATTGTAAATGCTTTCCCCTATATATGTAACCTGTAATATTTTCCATTGTTTACCGCAGTCATTATGCTGGAACTAAATAAAATAATCCGTTATTCATTCTTATGGATACATGTATTTGTCTCCACAGTTGACAAACACACCAACATCATACAAACACTAAATTGCCGAAATCTTGTGTGTAGCTCAGTATCTGTATTGCTGCTTGAATTAAAATGAAACTTTGTATGTATCTTCAGTTTGTTCTGAACACTCTCTATCCATGGGCGTTAAACACCCTCAGTTCATGGGTGTTAACACTCTGTTTATGGGTGTTAACACTCTCTATTCTTGGGTGTTTAACATCAAAATTACATGTTTATTTACAGAAGTTTATTTCATAGACCCATTTTGATTTCACATACAATGCCATTTGTCAGTTCATTCAACTTTGTCAACCTTGGCAAGTGAAAGGCGAGGCAAGCCCTGTTATCATTAGCTGACAAAAACAGGAAGTGTCATTCCCTCGAAATTCTCATTCCATCATCAGCAATTAGGCTAACAAATGCTTAAAATGAAACATGTCAGAGGGTTTGTGTTTGTCCCGAAAGGCTACTTGATGCGTAATAGGATATAGAACTAATACTAATATAGAACTAAGTCGAGTTGTTATTAAGGCTATATTTCTGTCATGGATTCAAGTCTTAAGTCTTTCTGAAATCACCCACAATCAAATCAAGTCGAGACATATATTTGTGTCAACAGTGTCGTAACCCTACTTGGCACACAGCAGTATGTTCTTCCTGCAGTCTTATTTGGTATAAGGGATCTGTCCTTTGTTTTTTCTTCTAACACACACACATACTGTATATATCTCTGGTACACAGAAAATCGGAAACCTTTTATAAAAATAATTTATATTATTTAACTATTTCTGTTAGTAATGACTTATAAGCGATGTTTAACACAATTCACTAGCCAAATCAACGGCAGCCAAGTCAAAGTTGAGTTGAGTCTTGACAGCATGTGTTCTTAAGTCATTTCAGTTGGAATCCATATGTCACCAAGAGCAAATCAAGTCAAGTCATTGTAGTGAATCGATTCAGAATCAAAGTTTTTGACTCAAGTTACTTAGCACTGGTTAGGTTATCAGGTAACAGTGCATGAACTGAGACACCAATATTCTGTTGTATGTATCTTGATCAAAATTAACACCTTAGATGACTTCAGTATCTCAGTGTTCTTGTTATTGATGTTGTTGCTAAGATATTCTTGTTATACCATACATCATCAGTACAGTAGTTGTTGGTAGTCCTTCCTGCGTCAGTGTCTTATGTTAACTGAAGGCCATGTCAATAATCTTGCACTGAGGCATATCTACAAGTCAAAATTAGATGGTATACTACAGATGTCATAGCATGACTTGCACAGCAGACTTCATTAACATTGAAATTTGTTTGTTCACACTTCTTTTGCAGTTGCTCTTGAGCAACACTATTAAGCCAATGTCTCTGGGTTTGTTAATGAATTTCTCATATGTGACAGTTTCTTTGAAAATATGTATCTCGTCTGTTTTTTGATCTGTCTGATTACCCCAATCCATATTGGTGGGTCCCTTGTGATTGTATAAAAATGTCTTGTCTGCGAAGGCCATCTTTTTGCTCTGGGTACCAGGTCATGTATACAGATACAATGGTTATCATGGGGACAAGTTTAGCTTTCATTTTGTCTCTTCCCCTGTGTACAAGCATGGCAGAAGACTGGAAATCGTGGTCTGAAGTCAGTGAGGGAGTATGTTGTAACAGCCAGGTTTTTTATAATAAAACTATTTTAACAGTAACAAAGAACAAAGAAGAAATAAAAAAAATTCTAAATCAAATCCAAACATAAGTAATGCATTTTAATAAATGAGCAAATTGAAAGAAATTATGAGGAAATTCTTTTTTGAAATAGTGACAGTTGTTAATGGTTACCATAGTCATAGAGCAAGAGTGAACCATCCCACATTTTTGCAGTTTTGGTGGTAAAAGGTTCTATAAATAGATTATATACAGGGTTGCCGTTTTGCCGATAATTATCAGAAATCCGATATTTTTTCCTATTGAAGATTGGGTATATAATATATAATATACCCAGTCTTGCTATAAATATTGGTTAAATTGCAAATTTTGGCCTGTGAGGACTTTTAACCCCAATTTTTCTCTTTTAGAAGTCTTTGTAACTCAGTGGCAACATAAACTTCATTCTTCAATTTCTCAAAACACAGCAAATGTAGACAGGATGGTCCACTTTTGCTCTGCAGCGACCAATTACGCCAATTACGGTTTTAAAAAATTTTGCAAATAAGTTCTGCTATCCTTGTTAGTATGTCCTGCAGCCATCAGAATGAGGCTTTTGTCACTAGACCAGGAACTGAGATAAAATCAGACACCAGGGGATGATCTGGGTCATCCGCTCCCGAATTTTTGTTTGTTACAGAAATTAAGCATTTAATTTCTTTTACACAAAAAAAACATCGATTTTATGGGTAAATAGTCAGGAATTGCGGATAAATGTGAGTTTTTGTGATGCATGTTAAATGAAATGAAATTGTTCTTCAGTTGCAGTTTTTTCAGAGTTTTTTCCGATTGCATGGGGTCACCCCATTTCATGTCAAACACCATATCTTGGACCAAATAAAATGCTGGGCCAAAATAAAATGCTAGGCCAAAACTTTTTCACCTATTGAAAGTACACACATGAAGTTGTTTTGTCTTGTCAGTAACTTGATTTAGCCAAAAAGTGACTGAAGTCTCATTGTGACTGGCTGTAAGACATATGTTGTTTTTGTTGATGTATACGGCTGCATTCCACAAATGAAGTTGTATGCTTATTTTGGTAGTATTTTGTTCAGATTTTGTTAGATTCTCAGCCATCTTGCTCCCATTTGTAAAATGGGAAGTTATTCTTGTAATAGATATATTTGTGTTTTGACCTGTTCAGGGGATGCTGTAAGAGCTTGCAAACATAAAGACATCACTAGTTTACGAGGAATTCAGTTTTGTCATGCTATTAAAAGGATTGTTGATAAGAGACTGGAGATTGTGGGTTCAAATCCCCTGAGGGGCAAAAAAAAAACAACAACCCCAAAGTAAATTAGAAGGTCACTTAGAGGCATCAGGAAGTCAAAGGGCCAAAACACTCGTTGGACAGGGGTGTCTTCCTCTGAAGATTTTCTGTTGCCGCGCTCTCCGAATAAGAGTTTCCTATCTCTCTAGGATTTGTGCAAGGCGATTTTTTCCTCTAACCTTATTTGTATGGGAAATCATGTTGTATGTTAACAAACCACATCTATACACATATATGTTAGTTGCTATGATATGCATGTCGCTAAATTGATACACCTGTATCATATGATAGTCATATGTACAATGCTTTTAATTTATTTATTTATTGAAAGATAGATGAGATTAAAAGTAACAGTCAACATTTCATTTTGTTCCAGATTCTTTGTTTTCTGTAAGTGTTTACCATTCACGTATTGTTAGTTGAATAGCATTACGTTTTTTTCATGAAAAGAAAGTCCAGAATATGTAGAAAAAAATAACTACTGCACAGATTTTGATGGACGAAAATCACTAAACACAATGAGAAGAAGAAAAGCAAAATTCATGAGACATACAAGCAGATTTAACAGTTGAAGAATTTGAGCAACCGCACAGCTAGTATGCTTTATGAAGCAGAAGAAGACAAGGAAAAAACTGGACGGACTAACAGATTGGATAAATGCACAAAATACTAGAGAACTCCTGAGAAAGACAACTAACAGATAAAAACAACTAACAGATAAAAACAGCTAACAGATAAAAGTGTGGGTCTCAGATCGTCTAGCCAGTTGGCATGGTGCCAGGAGAAGAAGTAGTAGAAGAAGAAGAAAATGATGAAGAAGAGGAAGAAGATGAAGAAAAAGATGATAATGAATAAAGAGGGAAAAGAGGACAAAGAAAAAGAAATGATGATGATGATGAAAAAAACAAGATGATGATGATGAGGAGGAGGAGGAGGAGGAAGAAGAAGAGCCCTTTTACTTTAGGTGCAGTTTGTTAAGTAGGCTAGACAAACTACATAATGGAACGTCAACTCCACGAAACAGCGCTTTTTTGTGTGTGTGTGTGTGCTTGCATGCAGCTTCCTTACCATTTCGCAATCATGCGATAAAAAGGTTTATGTTGGTTTTCCTGCAAAATTCACTTACGGCATCATTGTGATCTACCTCCCGCCTCCCATGTTTGAAACTGCGAATGCCTTTCTGGTGACAGAAATTAGACAAGACTTTCGTTACGCAAAGGGCGAAATTAAGAAAAAAAAACACCAAAAACAACTCGATTGTCTCAAGAATAGTGTTGATAAGACAAGTCCTGTTGTCGCGAGATGTTAGACCTACAGTGAAAGAGCTGGTAGGACTCCAACGAGGTGATGGTGTAGGCCCGCATGTATTCTTGTTGTACAGATGTTCTCCGAATTCGGAGCACACGAGGGACTGACGAGTGCCGATTTCAGAGTCACAAAATTTGAGTTTAAAAAAATGGTCGACATTTCATGATTGAACTTTTTATTAAGATTGATAAATAATGAAACTGATGATGATAATAATGATGATGATGATGATGATAATGAAGCTGATGATAATAATGAACCATATAAATATTCGAATGGGTATTCTTGTACATTATACGGGGATTTTGGATGTGCCCTTGTTCTGATGGATGATATCGATGCCTTTGCCATTCACATGGGGAAAATGAACACTGAATATACCACATTTAATCACCACCAATGGATATTGATATTGATATTCAGTTAATCACCACGACCAATTAGTGTAATCCTCCGCCTTTCTTGATAATTTTTTTTTATGATGATAATAATGGTAATAATAATAATAATAACAACAACAACAACAACAACAACAACAACATTACTTTCCGATCCAATGGACACTTGAGCTTGAGCCCTTCGGCCTTTTGCCATGGTATCTCTCTCTATATATATTTATATTACATATATAAAGATGAAACTGGGAGTCTGCCTTTCTCTACTCCTCCGTTATTGTAGGTCGTGGAAGATCCAGATTTTCAGGATGAAGTAATGACGTTCTGACTGTGTTTTAGTCAGGGTTGTTGTAAAGAGTAAAAAGTAACGCCGCTACGAATACTCGTTACAGTTTTCGAGTAACAATTACTTACTCGTTACAAGCTTTATCTAAAGTAACGAAAAAGTACTCGTTACCGAATTTTTGTGTAACAATTACAAAATTACTCGTGTGTGTGTGTGTGTGTGTGTGTGTGTGTGTGTGTGTGTGTGTGTGTGTGTGTGTGTGTGTGTGTGTGT
>JAWQUT010000360.1:65890-93794 GCA_033807755.1 Ellobium chinense | reverse complement strand
CTACCCCCTCTCTATCTCTCTCTCTTTCTCACTCTTCAACCCAAAGACATTATACATTTACGTCTTTGCCGCAGATGACCATTAAATGACTAGCTATTGATATCTATACTATTATTTGATCAGTGACCTGTTTATAAACTGTCTTTACTGACTTGCTTAAGAATCACAGCTAACATCTCTAAAGCGAGCAATTTCGGCTGCACACCTTAAATTTGTCAAATGATCACGAAGTGACCAGTACTGACCGTTGGTCATCTGTTTGGACAAAAGAGGCAATAATTGAAATATATCAAATATTGGGACGCTGAATTCAAATATCCACTTAACGAAGATTTATAGCACATTACAAATCATGAAGTCGAGAATATCTGCAACTGTTACTGTTTATAGGATCACTTCACTTACTAGCTGCCCACTTAGTTACTACCCATATCATTTAAATAATATCACTTTGTCGTACTTCACTGTGTCACTTTTTAAAAACACATTGCATGACTACATTAGTGCCTCACCATCTGCCGTAAAAGTTGGAAATATCAGTACGCAGAGTGACCACAAGTGACCACGGCTGACCAGTGGTGGCCCCTCAAATATGTGATCTTCCAAATATTTGGTGAGTTGCATCCAAAAAACTGTAAATCCTTAATTGAAAGATATTAACTGTCAGAATTACATTGAAATGCAATCGTAATACGTAAGAAATAATCTGCAAAAACCTTTCGCCGGTTCCATTTATCCAGTCAAAGCTCTGATCTGGATCAGTCTGACTGAGCCTGACATTTTCAGTTCTGGCAAGAATTTTCCACTCATGAATTTATTTTTTTTTTTACTGCATGGAGAGAGCTGACACATTTCAGCCAGGTATTATGATTCCCATCTGGCGAAATTAATGTGATGGTATCTTAAGAAATATGCCATTATATGGAAGCATCCAGATGAAGGTTTCATAATATGTCTTGTCTCTGTGCCCTTAGAAGGTGAAGAAGGAGCCTCATCATTTCAAATTGGCTCTGCCAAAATGCTTTCTGCTTTCCTGTCATTTGCCTCTCTGTAGCTAAAGATGATAGAACGTGAACGAGTTTCTGAGGACTGTCCTTATGCTTTTCAGCATACAGTACGCTTTGATAAAATGAGCGTCTTTCTCAGACATTCACTAAAGCAGTTGTGGGAAAAGACTGTGTTAACATGCCTGGTATGTGATCACGTGCTCGTTATGGACTTGTCATAATCCTTACCACAGGAAACACTTTCAGTGATTTTCCTTCCAAGCTGACCAGATTTGACCCAGACATCAAGCATTTCAGTTACGTTTACATGCTGATCAGTCACTTTGAGGAAATTCATTGCAGTATTCAGCCCTTGTAGGCACACAGTTAGGAGGTCTTTGTAGTCCTCGTTATCCCATTTCAACAGCATCAGCCTGCAAAGAAGCACTTCAGTGACAGCCAGCATAACGTACTTCATTCCAAGTTTTCGGATTACATTCTGGCACCGCTGGAAACTGTGTTGAGTGTGTCCAGTTCATGCTAGTAGCACGGGCATATAACCGACTATAATTCATGGTGAGTCTGTGTCGCATTATTTGTTATTAAACTACCTCCTGCAGCTTGTTGTGGTCATATCTCGTGAGGACAAACGCTTTTTTTCATGGCCTCCGCTTCTTCCAACCGTTTGAAATCTGCACATTGAACTCTACTATAGGTGCACACAGCACTGCTGCACGAATGTAATTCTTAAAATGGGTATTGATCTCATCGTTGATGCGCAAGCTCTCGAATGCAAACGACCTTTCTAATGAGAGTCGCCACATACTGTTGCAAAAATAATTCGGAAATGTTGAGCAACTTTAAATGGTGTATGTAATACGGTATGTATATAATATTTATTTCGAGAAATACAGTATTTTGATTCTTGAAAATGCTTTGATTCTTCTATATTTAATCACTTTGCATTACTTCTAAAACAGTCTCAACTAGATTTAAACAAAGTATGATTAGTCAAACACATAACAACAACAAGCCGGAGACAGGCGTGGATGAAGATTCGTGACACCTATTAGAGGGGCAAATCCAATTAATCCGGTAATATATAAAATCCCCCTTTTTTGGGACCCTGCCAGCCAGTGTCAGATTGTAGAAATGTGTAAAATGACCTGTGATCTAAATAGAGCATCCAATTTTAAAGTTTCGGGTACAATTTGAACCTTCTAGATAAAAATAAAATAAAGTGTGTAGGCCTATGTATTCGCACGCGGTCAAAACAAGCCAAATGAAAAATTTGGGACCAAATCAGAATTGGAGATGACCTTTTTCGAAAGAGATTTGTGAAAAATTTTGGGCGTTGACCCCCCCCCCCCCNCCCCCCCCCCCCCTTTTTTTTTTCTTCCCGTAAAAGATCGGGCAAAAGAAGTACTTTATCCTCCATGGAAGAAATTTCCAGAAATCACAGTGGTAGGCTATTTGTAGAATAACACAAATGTTAATAGGGTCAAAAGAAGGAAAAACAATAGGCAGGTATGAGGGAGGGGCGGTTATCCATTTCCTTCCCGGTTGGCAGCGCCTGCTGAATTTCCTTTCAAGAAGATCACCCTATAAATACAAAATGAGAAATCCTGAGCATGTTGCAAACATGTCTCAAACTACAGCTCGAGAAGAATTTGGTTTGTTTAATTTCAGCCATCCGCCTTTGAGTATTCTACTTTCTTTAATGTGGACAGTTGGGGAAATTGAAAAACGATTGTGGGCAGGAATAGGAACAATCAAACCCTTAGAAGTAGCAGCAATATCTGCGCATCATCATCATCATCATCATCATCATCTCATCATCATCATCATTGATTCTAGCCAGACTTTACGCAAAACGATACGCAGTGAATTTATTAAAAATAATCAATGTTTCGTGCACACATACTTCTTCAGACGTATAAAGTAAAGCAAGGGAACAGGATTCTGCATACAAACAGAAATAGAAATAGAACAACCGAGAAATATATGAAGAGAGACATCATCATCATCACCATTAGCAATTTCACACAAAATAAAATATAACAGCGTCTACCAGTGTCCTACTATACAATTTTATTTAAATTACAAAAAGAAGCACACAATAAGGAAAAGTCAAATTTTCGGAATTAAAAATTCCTTCATCAGGAATAATAATAATAATGATAAGGAAGAATAAGACATAGGAAGAGATCTAAGACTTTATAGGGGTGCTCACCATTAGCAACACCAACATCATCATCATCATCATCATCATCAGCAGCAGCAGCAGCAGCAGCAGCAGCAGCAGCAGCAGCAGCAGCAGCAGCAGCAGCACTACAAACACTTGTATCACAATTACATTGAATAAATTAGTCAAGCAAATTTATTACTGTCCGTGTTCGATGTCGCATTCCATATCAATGACGCTAACGTTAGAACCGGATATGAGTTTAAGCTTCTACGACAGCATCGTGTAGTGATGTCATTCACATGGACGATGGCTGATGCAGATTCGCATTTTTCTACACTCTGTTCTTCTCATATTGCTTGTTAATCAAAACCTTTATACGTACTCTAAGCCATCAGCGCAACAGTCTATAAAAAAGAAAAAAGCTATAGTCTAACATGCAAAGTCTGGGCATGACTTGTTGTAGAATAAGGGAGTTTTTTGATGCACAAAGATAGAGACAGTTTTAGAAAGTTTTTACACAGTCAATCCTCATCTAGGCTGTCGGAGTTAAAACTAGTCTGCTCATGATGCGATGTATACATTTGCATAAAAGTCGAAAGAGGTCCCATAAAAAAAAAAGTTAACAACATGCAAAATTTGGCCATAATTTGTTGTAGAATACGAGAGTTTTGTGATTAATAAAGAAATAGAGAATTATAGAAAGTTTTAGCACTGTCAATACTCATTTAGGCTACTGGAAATAAAACTAGTCTGCTCATTGCGCTATGTATACTTTTGCATAAAAACCGAGAGGGGTCCATGAAGTTTGGAAAAAAAATGCAAACATTTTTATGATGACATCTAATCTATACTCATAATAGGGAAACTTTACGACATTGTCGCGCGCCTTAATCTTCTCTTCAATACAGATCATGTTCCATTCAGATTCCATGCATCTCTTAGCAGATCTAACGATCATCCCCGAGCCACCGTTGCAAAATATTCTACTGAATAAGAAAGTATAGAATACTTTTCAAAAATTTAGCAACTCACTCAATTAGCGATCAAATTTCGTCAGGGGTATTTAGCGATGGTAGGAGTCAGCACAAGCGAATACAGACAGGCCTACCGACCACTGTGAAATACTGTGCGATAGTTGTTATGTCCCTTATTTATTGGGACGAGTATGCGAGCACAGTCGAGTCTGGTCTGGTCTGTGAAATGGACCACTTACCATACAGTCGAGTTTGGTCTGGTCTGTAAAATGGACCACTTACCATATTGCCATGGCACCCGGGTATTAAGAACCAACTGTCCACATTTTCTGTGTATTTTACCTCCATATGATGATTACACGTCTAACACGACCGCGGCTGTGCTACTTTATGTCCCAAATTGTACACAACAGAAAAACACCACCACCACCACCAGCACCACCAGCACCACCACCACCACCACCACCACCACCAACAACAACAACAAAAACTGCTGGAGAAAGTCTGCTAGCCAATTTGAAGTCTCCTAGGGGCTTTTTTGGGTGGTTTTATGGCCAACCATAGTGTCTTTTTCTCTCTTTTTAAAGTGATAATCTATTACTTCTCATCTGAAAGTGCGACATGACAGTCCCGAGCCAGCGACCAAGATGGCATAGCTTGCAAATTATAGAGGAAAGGTCTTCTTTATTTCTTGACAAAACATTTAGAAACACACACACACACACACACGCGCACACACACACACACACACACANACACACACACACACACACACACACACACACACACACACACACACACACACACACACACACACACACACACACTCGCAAGCGCGCTTCTGTTTATGTGCATCCGAAACGCAAGAGTCTCAGGTGTGTATTTTTCCATTGATTGGCACACAGTTTTACAGTGGGTGTTTCCTACCTTGATTTTCAGTTACTGTCTCAGAGGGTATTGTCTACATTCACCTTCCGAACTAATTTATTGGAATTCCCCGCCCTCTCTTCCCCCCCCCCCCCNACACACACCTCAAAAAAAATTACTGCATCATTAGGTTGCTCCTCCCAGACTACTGCCCAGCCTCCTTTATGCAGATATACACACTACATGGACCAGTGGCCATAATTATGCGTAATCCTTGCGTTAATTAACGTACAGTATTGCGTTAACTGAATGAACACCGCCATTGTTTTGGGAGTTTCTCTAGGTTACCGCTGTGCGTTAAATAACGTAAGAATCATGCATACGGCCATATATGCGTAGTGAGGATAACTGTTTTGGTAACCTAGCATTTATACATTTTTTTTTTTNGGGGGGGGGGGGGTAGAAGTCAAAGGCTTTCAATAAGTTTTAAAAAAATGGTATTTGGCACCAAAAAAGCCAGATGTGGCAACTTCGGTACGGTCTAGACAACCAGCCTTTCGTCTCCTATAGAAAAAAAAAACTCGGGAAATCTTGCACGGGAAGAAGCTTGCCTGAAAAGAAACAGCAAAACACTGTCGAATAGCGGGTAGGCAAATTGTTCTCTCAGAATACCGGCCATATTTTTAAAAAAAAAGTTTCTTTCTTTACATTGCCGTTGGATGCACTGCAATGAGCACAAGGGAGTGTTGAATCTGTGAGACTGTGTATAGGCTCTCAGATTATCGGCGAAGAAAACTAGCATATGTTGACAAAATCGTATTACCACTGCTTGTAAATGGCTCATAGATGACAAAATACTTAGGTGATGTTTGAATATTTTAAGTGAATTAAAATAGATAACAACAGACAATGGACAATAGAAATCATGCTGGTAAGCTCAGATTCATAGATTACGTGGACGCTACGCCCATAACAGGGACTATAATTATTATTATGCAGTAGTTACAGGAGTATTTTTTCTTCTGGAACTGAAATTGGTAGATGATGGTTAAAATACTGATCAATGACTTAAAATGATATCTTACAAACCTGGATAACCCTTCACATCAAGAAAATGAGAGAGGGAAGGAGAGAGAAAGAGAAAGAGAGAGAGAGAGAGAGAGAGAGAGAGAGAGAGAGAGAGAGAGAGAGAGAGAGAGAGAGAGAGAGAGAGATGAATAGAAGGGTGATTGTTGAGTGGATTAATTAATTTGTATGTCTGACAATGTATAAAGGTTTCAGAGCCTGTCATGGGAATGAGCCCGTTATAAATTTAATGCCACACTTTCCTCTCTTGGCAGCGCAACAGTTGTCATGTTGGAGAAAAACATTACTGTAAAATAGGGAAGATCGGAATGGATTTTTCTGAATGAAATGTTCGCCAGAAATAACATCCAGATGCTGTGATTAGGTGACAATTACGCATATGAAATAAAAGTTGATGACGAAATCTCCTTTACGTTCACTGATGCGCGCAAGTTCTACTCTGCATTTAAAGGAGACCACCTCAAGAGATGCCAAGAGGAACGGGTATCAAAGCCTTCACAAGGCCGAATTGTCCGAGAGGCGAGAGATATCAGTCACACCATATCACATAAATATCTGACCAACCACAACTTGGACGATAAAATTCGATCGTTTGTCACACGTGGTCGAATACAAATTCTTGAAGTAGAGACTCTGCTGTCCCTGTACTACCCTACTACATACACTTAGACATGCAAGTTGTGCAACCATCCTTCAGAGACAGTATGCCATGCATTAAATGGATGTACGAAATTAAGTGGCATGTATCAACAAAGGCACAACAGACTGACTGACATCATTGAAAGAAAAATTAGTGCTTTCAACAAGAACAAAGAAATATTAAAAGACACGCCCATCAAACCATCAATGTTCGGATCACATCAAGTATCTTTTGTCACCAGAAATACACGTTCGGACATTACAGTTATAGACAATATTAACAAGAAAGTACCATATGACTGTGTTATATTGATAGATGTTATTTACTGTCTATTGAAATCAACACATTAGGATACCAATGTGAAATAATCGCTTTAATAATCGGAAGTATGGGAAATGTTCATAAACGATTTATTACAGGGTTTAAAAAACTCAGTATTAACAACTCTGAGTGTAAGTTCACATCAAAATGTTGCAGTACGAGCTCAATAATTGTATCCTATAAAATATGGAAAGAAAGATGTAGATCTTATAATAGAATGTATTAGTGATATTAAAGCCGAGCAGATTGGTCTTAAGTCCAAAGCTGTAGCCATTCGGCTTTGTTGCTCCATTTTAAATTCTTAAGACTTCTACATAATATGAACTTGCCAAGGCTTAGTAATGAATTTACGGGGGAAATCGACAGAACTACTGACCGGAGTTAGAGACACATTGGGGAAGTAATCATTTGCAAGGGATAACCCTGTAATGCACCCTGCCTAGTGAAAGCAGCTTGGATTCTCATAACCTGCTGAGTCTTTATGTTGCAGTGAAAAGAGTTAAAATTCGTTGAAAACGCTTTGCTGAAGTTGGTCAATATTGATATTGTAAGTAAAAAGAGATCTTAGATATACATTAAAAACAAAAGCAGAAAATTTCAGCCCTCCTAGCAGACAGATAGACATACAGTGGGATAATCAGCAGCTCAACTAAACCAGTCGTCACCCAAAGCTTTTGTCACATTCTGAAGTCAAGAAAATTGAATTCTTGTATGTTGTACACATCGTCTTTGTTTTTATTATTGTCATTCTGAATCTGAACTGAATGTGAAAGAAAGAGGTTCAAACTTTATTTCCTAACTCGGCTTTAGTTGTTTGTGCCCCGAATTTAGTTTTCGAAGGCAGTAATTGAGCTGTTCTCGTGCCATCTTTACAGGGTCAGTAAGTCTCTACATGACTTTTCAAGTCGTAGTCCTATAGAACAAGAAGCCTAAGTAGTGTTTAATGTGTATTGGCAATGGTGTATTCACCGCTTTGGAAAAATTTAATGCTTCTCCAGGTTAGTTGAGTACACAAAGTGGAAAAGGATTTCTCAGAGTCTCGACTGGCTGCTGAACCTCTGAAGAAAGGACACTTAACTGTCAGACTCTCTACAAACTGTGACAATCCTGTCACATTTTCGAGTATTCTGATTTTTTTCTTCAATGAAACGAAATAACTTAAAATGAATATGATAGAAATCAATAGAATGGTAGCAATCCTCTGTGTACCATCCTTGTATGAAAAGATGAATGTTTTGTGCTTGTTTCAAGAAGACTTTTCAACGTGATGACAATAATGACATTTTTGTCTTCACCGGGTGCAAATGTAAATAAATACTCTCTTCTTTGTGAATCTGAAATGTCCAACCTCAGTTCTTTATCTTAAGCAAACATTAAATTTTCATTGCTAAAACATTGCAGTTGATCATTATGCTCTTCTGTATGAAATTTGGAAAGTTGTTCGACTTACTTGTTCGACCATATGTCGCTTATCAGTATTACTTCTTCAGAACTGATCTAATTTGTGGTGCTGTCGCAAAAACAGTCACTATTATGATCACAGGTATCTGGATCAGCTTCAGAAAACAAACAAAAATGGTATTTTCCTTTGTCACCAACGTAGCTCAAGTTTAACTAGATAATATTCATCTTTCATTTGGCACACAGGCTAAGTTCATAAACTAATTTTTCTTTGAAAAATCATGAACACTGAGATTCTGCTGGAGAATGTTACGTACACTTGCTATTCTTACGTTATTTCATCATCCTGATCTTGCTGCACTTACAAGTTCTTCGTTATCTCCTTCATCACTGGTGTAAAATTAGCGCACTGCACTGCGGCAACTACCATTGACTTCGTAATCGAATTTGCTTATGATAATTAAGACGGTACGTGTTAAACGTATTATGTGTGCTGGTGTTGTTTATGTCATGAATGAAATGGATTTCATTGTATGGCATTATAAAAAAAAATTCTCTGCCGACATAATTCTCTCGATCTAAAGCCTATTTCAAGCTGTGCCTGACTCCATACATTATACTTAATAAGGATTGCCCAGCAATCTTTCCAGCTTTGAAGATTTTTCCGCTGCAAGCATAACAAGTGCAGAACGACTTCACCTTCTCACACCTTAACGTAGCACACAGGTGATAATAATTTTATTTGCTGGCACTGATGAAGACATGATACACTTTTACTTTAGGTAATCCTTCTCCTCCACCACCACCACCACCGGCAACAACAACATCAACAACAACAACAACAATAACAACAACAACAAGAAGAAGAACAACAACAACAATAACAACAACAATGCAGTAACAACAGCAGAAGCAGCAGCAGCAGCAGCAGAAACAGCAGCAGCAACGACAACAACAACAAAAAACTACCACACAAACAAACAAACTACCACACAAACAAACAAACAAACAAACAAACAAACAAACAAACAAACAAGCACCAGGCACGATCAACACTCAGATCAGGAAGATGGCTCTTTTAATTCAGTTTCCAAGACACACAAGACAATGACAGCTAGGATGTGACTGTGACATCACAGACACTTCGATCATGCTGTCAAAAGGACACAGCTCGTATCTCAGGATTGTGTTAGAGGCAGTGCCTCTCACTGATCCAATGATAAGTACATTATTAACACTAGAATCATTGACCAATATACTCAGAAATGTAGGGCAGACTCAAGAAATAGCAACAAAGGGAAAAATTATATAATTCTTAAACAGTATGGAGATAAGAAGCCTATTTGGGATTATTAGACTCAGCATAAGTTTATACATGTAGTTTAATTAAGTATCGTACTAGTAATCACAGCTTACCGGTTAAAAAGGGGAGGTATAATAATAAGGAAATTTAAGGATAGAATTTGTGAAAAGTGTTTTCGCGAAATAGGGGACGAATATCATTACATGAAACATGAATGCCTATCTTTTGATAGGGAAGGAAACCTCTTTGTACCAAAATATAGAAATCGACCCAATATGATTAAATATAAAGAATTATTTAACACTTTACACCCTGGTACTTTAAAGAAATTGAGTAAATTTATAAGGGTTATTTTAAACAGTGTTAAAGATTGATAGTGAGATAGAATTTTCCTTTTTATATAACAGGCCAGCATGACTTACTATGCCGCTGTATTCTCGTTAGCGGTGTCCTCGTGCTGTCAGCATACAGCAACACTCAGCTATTTCAATCTAATGTGTAAACATTTTAAATCTGGAACTTCATTAATGTGAGTGTGAAGTCAAGAGAGAGAGAGAGAGAGAGAGAGAGAGAGAGAGAGAGAGAGAGAGAGACAGAGAGACAGAGACAGAGAGAGAGACAGAGACAGAGACAGAGAGAGACAGACAGAGACAAAGAAAGAGAGTGGAAGGGTGGAATGTGAATTGCTTGTTAAAAATATTGTTAATTTGCTCATTTACAACAGATAGTTGTCTGAGCTCAATAAACTTTCTGTTATTGTTATTGTTATTGTTATTGTTATTGACATGTTTACTGCCGCCTTTGATTCTTCACACAGTAGGTTGAGCAACCCATTGACCTGGAAGAAAGAAGATGAAGCATAAGGTTCCAAACTGTCGTCACCACCACCACCACTACCACTATCACCATCACCACCACCATAACAACAACAACGATTGTATTAAGTCCAGGCACTCATACAACTACATATGCATTAGAAGAACAGAAGGTCTTTACATTGTACACAACACTGATAATAATTAACTCACCCACCTACATTATGGCATCATCACACGCACGCACGCACGCAAGCCCGTAGGGACACACACACACACACATACACACACACACACACACACACACACACACACACACACACACACACACACACACACACACGCACGCACGCGCACACACACACACACACACACACGCACGCACACACGCACACACATATATACACACACACACACATACATACACGCCTGCATGGACGCAGACATGCCATTAAGGCTTATGAGGGTAGTCTCTTCAATAACAATTTTATTAAATTGACATTTTCTTAAGTTAGTCTAAGTATATAGTGTTAACTAGGTCGATATTATATTTACCGATATTTAGATGTGCTTAGTAGCAATGGTGAATGGGTTATGTATTGTATTAGCAGGATCCATTACTCGTTCATTGAACAAGTTTAACAAGTTTAACAAATTTATTTCAAACAAGCCCAGACCACTACTGCGGTTTATGGGCAGTTGTACATATAAAGACAAATGACGGGACAGATGAACATTTTACCATTAACAGTCATTCAATCACTCATCTTTAAAAAAATGCATACTCAAACATTCCAGTTAACATTTTCATTACATAATAAATCGACCCCGACACAAACTAACAGTTCGTTCAACATATCAGTCAATTAGTAAGCCAATCGAGCAGTCTTCCGCACTATATTTAACCTATTCAGCCAAACAATGTATAAACCACCCCTGTACCCAATCAGTTTATCAGTCTATCAACATATCTACTTTTCCATCAATTAACAAACTATCTGATCATTAATAAACCTATCAATTCACCATCCACTCAATCAATCAATAAATCAACCAACAAAACTAATCAATCGATCAATCAATCTGCCAACCAATCAATCACTCAATCATCGAGCCAATTAGTAAAAGGTATAGTCAATAAATGAAACAACCAACTATTAGTCATTAATCAATACATCAATCGTTCTCATCCGTCAGTTAACTGTCAATAACACATGTAATAAATCAGAGCAAAGCAATATAATATATCCAGCTGAGAATATCTAGTAAATTTAGTGTTGTTGCTCGAGTATATAGGAGATGAATAAACTTAAATTTTTCAGAATAGATGGACAATAATTGGTGAACAGTTCTTTTAGTTTAAAAGTGTTCGGGTGCAAACTATAATATTTTCTCACATATGTGTTCCTTTTATCCTGGAAAAAAGCACATTCGAAACGAGCATGACATTCATCACCAACCAGACCACTGTTGCACTTAAGACATATTCTTTTCAACACGGGGGTTCCCTCTCATTTACCTTTCTCGATTTCCAGCTTATGGTTCGTTGTTCGAAATTTAACTAGGGCTTTTCGGAATTTGTTAGGTAGTATGTCTAGATATGTTTCAAATTTAAAGTCCTCTTTGAAACGGCTATAAAATGCACCTTTACTAGATTCCCATATGCCACTTCTCCATTTCTGCATGAACTGATCTTTTAGGCGACGATCTATTGTTTGTATACTGTAATTATGTCATTTTCCATTCTTAATTCACCTTATCTGATCCAGATTTCTCTTAACCCTAACCGATTTAAAGTATTTTCGATTTTGGCCAGCCACGATGATTTAAAAAAGATAATTTTGGTAATAGTACATAGGTATATTATACATTACTCTTGACAACTTTTGAGCTTTTCCATTTACCAGCTTTAACCAAAATAGTAACAGTCCTCTACCTACATCACAGCTAATTGGGAACATGCCTACCTCACCAAATACCAAGAATTTTGGGGTGCTTTTCTTCAGTCCAAGACATTTTCTTAAACATATTAACTGGACTCTCACGATGCACGCTATGTCTTCATGTCTCCAGATTTCACAACCATACAGCAGGATTGGCTTTACAAGAGTATTAAAAAGATGAAGTTGACAGCTTAAAGAAAGATTAAGTAACTTGCTTTTTGCTATGATTCCGTACATTGCTCTCATAGCTTTGTCGGTGTTGTTCTCCCTCGCTTTTGCAAATTTTTTGTTTTTACTGTAAACAACGCCAAAGTATTTGAATTCTGATACTACTTCAAGCGCTTTACCATTCAACATAAATATGGGATTTCCTCTCTTCCTACCAAATATCATAATTTTTGTTTTATCTGTGTTGATATGGAGTTTCCATAGCACGCAGTAGTCGGTATATGCCTTCAGAGCATTGTGTAGGCTGTTTGCGGTATCTGCAATGATAACTGTATCATCCGCATATAGAAGCACCAGTAGGTGTAAAAATAGTGTTAGATCATTGGCTTTATGGAAATTAACACCACTGACATTTTTACTGATCATGTAGCTCTCCGGGTCATTTAAATAAAGGCAAAAGGCAAAAGATCAGACTCGAGAGATTTTCTCCCTGCCTGATTCCGACGTTGCATGGGAATTATGTCAGAACGTTCATTTGTATTTGATTTAACAAAGGATTTTGTTTGTTTATACATAGAATGTACCAGCTTTAAGAACTACCCGTTGATATGGCTACTGGCAAGCTTGTCAAACATCCCATTTCTCCAGACCTCGTCAAATGTTTTGTTCTTAAGTTTTGCATATTCTATTAAGGTACTTAAGGTGAAAGTATGATCACAGGTCGAATATCCAGGCCTAAACACTGCTTGTGTTTCGCTCAACGTTCTGGAGTCTTCAAGATATCTGGAAAGTCTATTGTTGAGGACAGATGTGAACAATTTGCTCAAGCAACTTAATAGTGAAATTGGTCTATAGTTCTCCGGTTTCGATGGATCTCCCTTATTTTTGCATATTGGGACAATGGTGCCTCTGGTCCATGCTTGTGGGTAAAGTCCTGTCCATAGTATTTCAATAAACAGACTCAGGTACACGGGTGTAAATATTTCCGCTGATGTTAATATATTCGTTTTTGACTAGGTCCTCGCCTTCTGCTTTGCCATTTTTAAGACTTTTAATAGCTTCCACAATCTCTTTTTCTGTAATAACCGCATTTAAGATCTCGTTGTCATCTATTTTAGATGTGTTGATTTCAGTGATAGTATCCTGTTCCATATTACCATTGTTGACATTTTAAAAATAGGTATGCATTTCATGTAGACTTGCCTTTGTAACTGCTTTCGACGTCTCGGAAGAGCGATTCAGAAGTTTCCAGAAGTATTTTGGGTCTTGGGTTTTTGCCGTCATTATTTTTTCTTTTAAATTTTGCCTATACCTGTTGATAGTTTTGTTCATTTCCAATTTTGTTCATTGTATATTTTGCTTATTTCCTTTAAGGTATTCAGATCTTGTTCAAACTTAGTAATGTTATATACTATTCGTGCTCTCAAGTACCTCTGCCTTGACATTAGACATTCTGGTGTAAACCATGCTTTCTTTTTATATATACCATTGTCATTCTTTGGTAGACCGTGCTTGTTCTTCTCTCCCTTGCAGTTTTAGCTGCATTAATTAATATGTTAGTCTGTTTGTCACCGCGTCCATCTCAAGCTGGTTGACATCTAATATGTTCTTGAAACCACGAATGGTTGTTATGACACTTTCCAAGCTGCCATTATCAATACTTAGCAGGAATTCATTTTTTTTTTTTTTTATCTTCTTGCCACCTGCGAGGTTCGCGAATCTCTTGCTCGTCAGCAGCAATTCACTGGCTCAATAACGGGAGTTAACTCCAGGGGTATCGCGCTGTGCACATCGGAGAGCAGGGGACAAAACTCATGTGCAAAAAAATCAGGTATTAAACTAGATAGGCTGTTTACATTGATAATTGCATAATCTACAACACTTGAATTTTTACTTGTCACTTTACCTGTATTCTTATCTCCGCCACACCCTCCATTTAAAATAACAAGATTGTGCAACTTGCACATATCAAGAAGTCTGTGGCCATATGCATTTGACTTGTTCTTATCTCTACTGACTCTGTTTTTGTTTAGGCTGTACTTCTCCAGGATGCTAGCATCACAGCAAAGTGCATATTCTTCAGAGAATGCATCACTTTCTTCTTGTATAAAATAGTCAGGCAATACTGATGTCTTGGCATTAAAGTGCGACTAAAGTGCTAGAACAAATGTGATTTCCGACAGTTTTTATATTTTCAATATCAAGTTTTAGATCAAAAGTCATCATTTTTGCTAAAAAATAATATTTCGAAATTAATTTTACAACTTTTAACCTATTCTGAAATTGTAAGAAAAAAACCGTACCGGAAACGTCACGTCAGCGCGGAAGTCGCGGTGTTTTCGATCGAGAACAATGGCAAATACGGTCGAGCCGTATCAGTTCGAGCCCCTGCGCCGAAAAACAGATGACGAGGATATAATTGAGGAGAAGACTATTGGACCATCAGTTCAGGAATGGTAAGCAAGCATTCTGTCACAGTTTAGCGCACAACAATAACCCATCGTTTCCACGTGGGAGCGAGCCCTACTGAGTGCAGAATTACGCGTAATAGCCTTGAGCCCGACGCGTAAAAGCCTTCAGGCGTGTACATAGTGTTGGTGACGTCACGTATTTCTGGCGAGGCGAGCAGCGGTAACGCTAACACAGTAGGGCATGGGCATGTGTTATTCTTTGTGATTTCTTCGAAACGCGTTAGATTTGATGGGTTTGAGAAGGTCAGTAGGAAGTTTGAATCACTGATGCATGTTAAAATAGTAATTTCACAGGATTCTGTGCACTACCCATAAAAGTACTTTAGTCGCACTTTAAAATCCCCTAACAAATATAATGTACCTGTAGTGAACAAGTAGTTCTTCCAACTCATTTTCTACCTCCTCAAACGCACTGATATCTGAATACGGACTTTCACTTAGTGGTACATAAATGACACCTATAACAATAGGTTAAGTGCACATAACAAATTCTGAATCACTCTCTAACACGTTCACTCGGCTCACCCACTCATCTTTCACTGCAATGGCTAGGCCACCAGATAACCTTTCAGTTTTGGACCTGCGTGCTTTGTGGAAAAAAAGTATAACTAGATATATATATTTCATCATCTAAACATTTCGTTTCTCCAAAACAAGCAATATCAAACTGGGAAACAAAATTCTTAAATTCAGGATATATGTTTTTTCTGCCGAGGCCATTAACATTTACATAGCATATATTGGAATTTTCCACTTCTATAATTAGGTTCGGCTCAGGGATATGTTATCATCTGACACAGACACGACTTCCCAAATGAAGATATTTTGAGCATTGTTTAAAGTAGAGTAATGAGAACATTCATTATCATCCAGTGCATTCTCTACATCATATTGGTAATTAATAATAATAATTGTATTCATCAATTGTATTAATCAATTATTATGGTAATAATTGGTACATAATATACAAAACTGACGGTAACAGAGTTCACAGTCACACTATGTAGGGTAGGCATAAGTTGGTTGGAGGGCAATTTGTCCTTGTCTGTCCTAGGGAGCTGCGTGCTCTACTTCGGGACGATTAGCTGTGTTGCCAGTGTCCATAGGCGGCGCATCAAGTTGGGTGCCATTTTTGCCAGTGTCTATGGGCGGCGTCTGGCGGAGCGTCAGGGAAGCCATGTTCCTAGTGTGTATACTGTTGCGCGGTGAGGCGTGACGGCTGGTTGGTTCGCTGTTTTAAGGGAATGTAGATGAAATTGCTGTCACGACGAATAGCGCCATGCTGGTCCACGAAGAACCGTTCGTTCTCCACTATAAGTGTATTCCTGTTGAGGACCACCCGTTTGTTTAAGGCTCTTTCTCGTTTCATCATCGACGCCTTTTCTCGTTCCACTCCTTCGGATACTGCTCGTTGATGCCAAAATGGCTACCTCGGAGAGTGGGGCCTTTCTTCCGGATGTTCTCACGTTCTTTGTGACTGGCGAACTTTGCGATGATCGGACGGCTCTTGTGAGGAAATTTGCGGCCTAGTCTGTGGACGATTTCAGGCCTTGGCGCAGGTTCCTTAAGCCTTTCCGTAATGAACTTTTGGAGTACTGCTTCAGTATCTTCCTCCGGTGATTCAGGGAGTCCAGAGAATATCAGATTTTATCTCATGGATCTGAATTCTAATTCCGTCAATCGGTCTGCAGTTAGCATTATTATTGTGTCGGAGATCGTCCATTTTCCTTCCAAACCCTTTAAGTTCTTGATACTGTTCTCGGCTTTCTCCTCGGCATCGATCGAAGCCGTCGCTTAAAAATGAGAGGCTGTCCTGAATGCTGTTCACCGTTTCCTTCATTTCCTTCAGGTTTTTTAGTTCCTTCTCGAAAAGACATAGTCTACTATCCAAGCTTTCTACTTTATTGCTGATTATCTCTAAGTTTTCCATTTTTGAATCAATGTTTTTTATTCGGGCAAAAAGCTGGTACACCCATGCAGGGACAGTGGATGACGGCGCCATTGGCGGTGAAGGATAGGTCAGTCCAATGCAGGTATCAGTGTCGGCTACCAAGTGAGGCTGAGACAGAGGACTTATTGCCGGGAATCCAGGGTGACTCTGTGGGGGAGTTTGGTACGCGTATGGCAGGTGTTGCATGTGCTAAGCGCCAGAAGTGGAATCAGCAGGATTACCCAAGACAGTGTATTCCTTAGATCCAGGTATGTATGGTGGTAGTGGTGAGATCACAGGTGGGCTTTTTACATGCGTTGAGTCTGCACCACTGACACTATCTGCTGACACTGCCTCTGCCATTCCGGTATTCGCCTCTGCCGGTGGATCTTGTAATTTGGTGTTTTTACTTTTCATATTATTCTTTATACTTACACTTGTCTCTGTGCTGGGAGGGGTGGAGGATGGTTTCCGTTTGCTTCTTGTCATAATCCTAAGTGCCCAAGGGTTGAAGACTCGTTAGACAAAGAACAAGTTTCTCAAAATCTCGTGCTTGCACTAGAGCTACAGTGTTGTGAGATCGGTGCTTTCTGGTCTGGGTAGGGGGGTGCGTGCTCCTTGGTGTAAAATGTGCAGTTATCTCCTTCAACCAGGGGGTGGGGGCACCTCGATAACAATGTCACCTATGCCGGGGTACAAAGTCAAACCTCAGATAGCTGCTCGATGATGGGTTTCGTTCTTCTTTTCGATGGCATGTAATATAATAACGGCAGCTAGGGGTCTGGGTACAAAGCCTAGCACTGTATCACAAAAATTACTACATCCACTCGAAGGCTTCTGTAGATCCAGTAAAACTATCAAGAAATCACAGTACGATAATCAACGGCTTTCGCCCGCCGCCATCTTGGACTATATCATTGTTACATACTGTCAGTTCGTACATAAGATAATACTGCAGGTATCAGCGCACATGAAATTACATGTATCAGTATACTGATCACAGACTTTTCGTCGTGACTGTTTGTTCATGAGACCACAGTTTATAATCAGTGAATATGCTTATAAGATCACAGATTAATAATAATAATGCGGTTTATAAGTCTCGTATCCAGGATAATGCCCGCTCACGCGAGTTCACACTATTATTACCCTAGTAGGCTTGATCACTCTAGGACTTTCTTAGCTCCCTGGGGCGCATACGGTGCCGCTGCCATTTACAGGCGCTGATCACTAACATTCTGACAATATCTTCCATTGCATATAGCCAGGTACCCATTTTACAGACGAGTGGACTGAAGAAAATGTGATTGAAATGCTTTCCCAAGGCACTTATAACATGACCATGGTTGCAAATCGAGTTCAACGCCTTAACCGTTCTGCCACACTGCTCCAGGTTACCACTAATGTACATGAAATCACAGATTTTCATCATAAGCAGGAGAAAACAGATACCGGTCAATGTGCAAGACATCGTGATCTATCTATCTACTATATGAGCACAGCAGAATAATCAGCGTTTTGGAAATCACATACTTTCGTTAGCGTACATGAGCATGAGATCACAACCTATCATCGGTGTACATGTACAAGATGTGACCGGTTGTCATCAGTGTGCATGGAGTCACAGATCTTATCTGCATGCAGGATAAAAAACAGACGGTCTACATGTGTACATAAGATCACAGAATAATTAATGAACTGAAGATCACGGACATTCGTCTTTGTGCATGAGCAAGAGATCATTTAATCATCAATATACGTGTTGTATTATCACAGAATCACAGATTACTAACACGGTAGGCAGCGCAGCCTTGCGGTGTGTGATTCGTATGCAAAAACTGAAGACTGTCAAGTCTGTGGTTTTTGTGTTCGACTCATGGGCCGGGCTGTTTATGTTGTGTTGTCTTGGGGAAAGACACTTCCCTTCGCTTTCTCCACTCGACTCAGTTGTAAATGAGTATCTGGCTTTAGAGCTGGCGGGGGAGGGGGGGGGGAACCGGGGCGCTGCACTGCGTCGACCAGCAATGACTTTGTTTTGTGTTTTATTTGTAATATTATGTATTACATGTATGATGTGTAATGGTCTATGTCTTTGTATAATGAATGAGATGTATAACATTGTATGGCATTGTAAACCAATTTCTCTGTGGGGTCAATAAAAGTCCTATCTCCATTTCACGTTTTTAACAGAGCTTGGCATCACACAATGTTATCAGCGCACATTAAATCATCGTCTATCACCAGTGTGCATGATATCACATATTATCATTAGATATAATACAATGTACTCACATGCAACTGGATCCCTCTGGACAGGATCTGCTTTTACAAAGATTAAGACTACGACATCCGTCGGGACGAAGAACTGGAATAAACGTTACAATAATAGGCAACATAAGCTGCGTTTGTTTGGTCTCTGCAATTTGCCGAAAGGGCAATCCACATCTTCAGCAAAAGAGGTACCAATCTCTTAGCAAGCCAAGAAGGCTGAGACTGATGCAGAAGAGACAGAAAAAGATGCACTGACGTGCAGGTCGTGTTTGCTATACTTATGCCTTTGCCTCATTCATCAGCACACATATACCACCATTGATTCTTGCCACATCCTCCTCCGACACAAGGCCATGAATAAGACGTTCCACTAATAAATCTAAAACCGTAAATGGTGCCGCCATGTTGCGAAGTTTTCTTTTCCTGTGAGGGCAAAAGACGTTATATTTCTAACAAACCAAAGGTATGATGTGTGCGCTCTTCCTTGCTGTAACTGGCGGGCACTAAGCAAAACGTGCCTATCGCTAAGGACTGTCCACAAACAAAATACAAGAGCGGCCCCTTTCGCGATGCCACAGAGACCAAACAAACATTACCAAGCTAATTATGGAATGGAACTGGTTTAAAAATCTAAACAAAATGATACAAAATATCTGTATATTATCTATATATCTACCTAGTGGAGTACTTCTTCCTATCATACAGAATGAGACAAGAGCAAGAATCACCAGACATTTCATCTTGGTTGAGTGAATCATCATCGACTCAGGAAAGCAAACTCCTTACTGTGGAAAGGACATTAAATTTAATGTAATATGGTGATTACACAGATTTGCAGATTACAATACTGGGAGATGAAAGATGAGGGGAGGAGAAGAGAGGAGGAGGAGGAGGAAGAAGAGGGGAGAGAGCGGTGGGGGGAGGGAGGAGGGGGGGAGATAAACGAACAATTTAAAGGGTATGATGTTGGGGGGAGACGAAAACAACAACAACAACAAAAACTAGTGAGATTAAGTGAGGATACTTGAGAGGAGATGCATAGGGGAATTAAAAATAATTTTCTTTAGGTGGAAAATTTTAGGCATGAGGATATTTTACGTCGTTGTTATGGGTTTGAAATGAAAGAACAATAAACAACACTGAATACAAAAACTGTTGAAACGAAAGTAGATCTACGGCTAAAACGAAAAGAGAAGAGGAGCCCCATTTATTTTCCACTATATCTATGTTAAAAACACCAGTATAAACCGAAGTAACATTATTTCTGAGAAGGAACATCATCTAGCTGATAAAATCCGTGCGCCCTGTTGTGTGATACGTTAAAAGCCGATTTATTACTGCGATGACAGAATGCTATAAGAACAATGGCCTGTGCTGTCTTGGAATATTAGATGAAGAGAAACTGTGTAGGCCTACTCTTGTACGGCTACTGTTATATTATAGTATGTGACATTAGATAATCTCAAGCGATTGCAAAACTGATATATTATTATGGCATCTGGGAGATGAGAACCAACCAACTTGAAGTTTATTTTGTAAAGTTTTTTTTTTCTTTTTCAGCGACGGTCTAGTTTTGGCGAAAAGTCAGATATGGCTGTATGAGCACAGAATCCTAGAGTACTAGTAATCCGACCAGAGTGACAGTACGGTACATGCAAATGGAAAAAAAACAAAACACTTTGCTCGCGAAAAGGAGTACCTGCACTACAGCTGAGATTCGCACACGCCTGACTATCCCAAGGACTGCGACTTCTCGAAAGCTATTCGTGAATGCAATAGAATTTACAACGCCTTTGCTGAAGTATCAGCTGTGTTAAAAATGGCGGATTTTCAGGCTTCTCTGTGATAACCGAAACTTTATTTGAACCGAGCGTAAGGCACTTGTTCCACGGATTTCGTTTTTACGTTATTTGCAATATCATACGATAATAATGATGACCATACTGCTTTTGATGAAACTGATCTTTAAAATTTCTAGAAATGATGCAGATGATGATTACTATAGTTTTCATTATAAGCTAATGATTATCAGTTTTCATGAAAAAACTCACTGGATGTTCGTAAAGATAAGAAACAAGACTACATCAAATACATCTGCCAAAAAAAAACAACAACCTACATTCATGTCAGAGTTTCTATGGAATCCAGTGGCTGTATGCATAATCCACACGTTTGTTAACCACAGTGAAAACAATTGTTTCCCGTGGGTACTGCAGTGCGCAAACTGAGGTAAGGTTTGTGCATACAGCCATAGATTTTGATTCTGTTATTGTAGCTCAAAGATCTAAAACCCAAAGGCAGCTATTATTATCTGCAAGTGAAAGTATTAAAAGTTTATATCCGACCTGTGCAGCATGGCTGTAAGACAAAATGACTGAACTGCAGCCCTCGGCAACTAAATATTAGGTGGAGCTCTGACTGTGGTTTTATACCAAGGGTTTTCAGATTTTATTAGTCTTACAGCTGACACCTAATAGTTCACACATCGGGATGTATGTTAGGGTCACGGGTGTACACTAGGCTCGCATGTGGAAATTAGGGAACATTTTCAGGCAGTAGATGTTTCAGAATAAAACTGCTGTGAAGTTAGCGTCCCTGTGGTGGAGTAGTAGCACTTTCAGACTTACAAACTAAAAGACCGTGGGTGCGATTCCCGGTAGGGACATGAAATGTCTGGTAACGGTTTTCTCCGCCCTTCTTCTCAAAAGATCATTCATAGAAGTAAAAAGTCAAAGAACGCAAAATTAATTAGAAATGATCTTTTCCATAATGTACCTCTGTACGCTATCGCTTGCGTCATTCGACTGGTAACGCTAGCCGTGTCGAAAGACCACGTTCTTTCTCAAGTGTTCTTTCATTGGCTGGTCCAGGTGCAATGACTGTGCTTGGACAGGCACACACGCTAGCGTGTTTACTGTGTAATGCATTATGGTGATAGTTATGGCCCGACGGCCGCACTGCAAACCTACCACTATTTCTGTGATGTTTTCATTACCAAAAACCTCCTACCCATTTGATCACAATGATTTTGCTGTAGGAATAGGGGTATGTAAGTGCGTAGATAAAATATGAATTTATTTGCCCCCTTCCTTTCGCCGTTCCCGGGCGGCGCCGGGAAATCTCAGCTAGTGGTCATAGAAAACTTTATGTATGTAAGCATTTAAATTTAAGCATTACAGACATGCTCATATCAAACAACACTTCAGAGGCTTCAGCTTTAGAGGAAAACACATAAAACATGTGCAATGAAAGCACATTACCAACTTACGTGACAGCACGAAGGAAAGCTATGAATCACAGTGATATTAATGACCAATTGATCAGTTGGTGAAAAAAAGACGTTGATTACAAGTGTCAAGACGACAGTAAGACTACAGTCTTCGTAGAGAAAGACGTAGTAGATTTCAACCACTATTGACAAACAAATAAGCAAACAATCAAATAGACATCCTGTTGAAATTCACCTCCTTGTTTATGAGCACTCAAGATAGGTATTTCCGGGACATATTTGCTTTCGTATGTCAGAAATCTTTATCAGAGAGATTGAGAGATTGCTTGGACCACTTTATAGCCGCTCTGTTTTCACTCACTCCGCTGAAAAAAAAAAAAATGACATTCGGTTTTGATTTTTGAGGTTGACCTGAAGTTATGAAAGGTAGGTAGGAAATTACAGATCAGATCAAGCAACCAAAATTAATATAGTTTAGATCAAGATCATTCTCGTAAAATAGCTCTTTAGCTCAGATCAAGTTCACGTGAACTGATCTAAGTTCACGATCTGAGCTCATATGATCTGAGGTCTGCCCAACCCTGTTAAAGACGTAACATGTATAATGTCTTTGGGTTGAGGAGTGAGAAAGAGAGAGAGAGAGAGAGAGAGAGAGAGAGAGAGAGAGAGAGAGAGGGAAAGAGGAAGAGCAGATGGCTAAAGTGAGGGCCTGATAATAGAGGAGAATAAGCAAGATGGTAAGTAATAATTAGTGACTCGGGGGACAAAGCATCTTGGTTGGCTCCCCTCTTTCTCTCTGTCTCTGTTTCCTTCTATCTCTGTCCCTTTCTCTCTCTCTCCTCCCTCCCTCTTCACGTTCGCGTTTTGTTTTCTTTCTTCCTCCCGTGTTTCTTCTAGACTCTTACCCCACCACCTTCCTGTCCCCTACTGCCCCTTGCCCTCTCTCTCTCTCTCTCTCACTCTCTGTGTGTCTCTCTTACCCTTTATTCCTGGAAATGTGTTCACCTAACACATACCAGGATTAATCTCATTCCCCTCTTTGATCGTGAAGACCAGTTCCTTCTTTCAGAACTGTTAAAGGTTTCACGGGTATTCTACAAAATGCTCCCGTGGTCATCTCTGACCGACATATGGGTGCCAAAAATAATTTTAGTGTAACTGTGCCCGCTTTTTGACCGGCTCTTGCAAGCTTGTTGAATGATTTTATAACTAGTGACGCAACTAGCACTGCCTCTGAGAGCAGAGAACACCGCCTGAGACAATAACTAACTGTCAATCAAATCATGTTCTGCTTGTGTGGCGTATAAATTATTTGTTAGTGCTCCTCAAGCAAATGATAATTTTATGTTGCCAGAATCATAGGATGTACATCAATAAGAACTCACTACACCATAATATAGACAAAAATAAAGCACAGACATACGTTATTTGGCAGAAATGAACAAAGATACCCAGAATAAATAAAAATACGTGGTGGATGTAGCAAGAGGACAGTAGGACATGCACAAACCGTTAACTGCTTGAGATTTTTTGTTGTTGTTTGTTTCGCCCTGACCATGAAATAAAGGCTCCCTCAAGGTTACAGACCTGTAATGTAGCTGGGCCCTTTTTTCCTATTTGGGCTATATTAGCCTTTGGAGCTACCCTCTGAACCCAAAGTTTTAGCTTTCACCCAGACATATATCAGATTGAAGCTCATTATGTGGCCCAACTTTTAAGACTGACCTAACCCCAGCAAGCCCATTGAAATTTTGAGCTTGGTTGCTATTTGTAAACACACCCTACCTTTTTCACTGGTCAAGGCCGAACACCTCCTCTTCCGCCTGAGCACACCCGTGACCTGACAGTCCCAGCCCAGGGCTAAATAGTGCCTGGCAAAATAAACTAAAATGGACACAGTTTGCCATTAAATCAAAATTTCCCCCCTGAAGCCCTTATTACTAGAAGCAGGGCATGCCAAAAGAAGGAAAGAGGGAGGTCAAATATACCCCTAAGTTGTAGGACCACAAAGTGAAAGTAGAATTACAGGTCTGTAACCTCAACTCCCACTGCATCCTGTACTTGACTGAGTGGCAGATGTAAAATAATGTCCTCCTAGTTTCAAATGTGGTATATAGTTTTGTCTCGTGTAGCTTTCTTGAGATGTAAAAATATTTCATTTTTTAAAATTTTGTTCATACAGTTTAGGTCTGATATTTCAGTACATAGAAAATCCTTGAAAATCCTTGAATCATGGTTTAATAGGAAAGTACAGACATTTTCACAGTTGCTCTTGCAATTTTCAGAGAGTCTGAATTAGAGCCACTAAACAATGACTGTTCCTCCCACTGATACTTCTCTCGTGTTGCCATAACTAACCGGGTGGAGGCAGTACAGTATTTGTTTCTATATTAAGGAGGAGGAATGTGAGGCCAGTTTGATAATTTTTTAGATGTAATTATATTACCTAGGGAAATGTATCACCAGCGAGTTTACCAGATTACTGTGAATGATCAAGTTTGAGAAGGAGGGCTGAAAAAACCTTTACTAGAAATTTCCCGGGAATCGAACCCAGGGTCTGTCATCGTGCAGGTCTGAATGTGCTACCACTACACCACAGGAACGCAAACTTCACAGCAATTTAATTTCTTCTTAAAAACCTACTGCTTGAAAACGTTTCCTAATTTTCACGTGCAAGCCTAATGTTCACCCGTGATCCTACCTATCACACTTCCCGACTGCTCGAATCCCCCCCCCCNCCCCCCCCCTCTCCACCCCGCATATCCATGTGATGTCCTCACGACAACTAACAGTTCGCGATGAGTCGCTTCGGTGACGCCGCTTTGCGGTCGATAGTACGAATCTCCCAAAGTTGCGGTATCGGCGGGATGAGGAAGACTACCACCAGTGGCCGAACCGGGGGGTCTGGCTGATGGCAAGGTCAGGCCCAAGATCTCCACACTTACCTCCACGAGGTGGCGACTGGAAACGATTAGCGACCCAGGTAGTGGCAGCCGGACGCGATCACCAAAACGTGTTGCTGGGCAACGTATCTTGGTCCTCGCAGATGGTCGAAGGGTCTCGCTTGACCGATCTGCGGTCGGAATCGAGTCTACCGTCTCGTCGCCATGGACGAGGGGGACATAGGGACAACGACACAGTTGAGGCATGTGTTTTCGACGACGCCCGACGGCGCAGTGACCATGCCAGTCATTGATGGGCACGTGTGGGGTCACGTACCATGGCACCCTTACCTATCGGAGGGCG
Organism: Ellobium chinense; assembly: GCA_033807755.1. NCBI lineage: Eukaryota > Metazoa > Mollusca > Gastropoda > Ellobiida > Ellobiidae > Ellobium > Ellobium chinense. Next base: position 67,955 of record JAWQUT010000360.1, on the reverse strand, counting down.
AGTCTTACACCAGGCGATCCCCCCGCCTTAGACGGGAGGGACCGCCGCCTCTCAACGGGTATCTCGCAACAGTCCAAAGCAAGTTGAGTGCCATGAGGCAGAGTGGTCAGACCCCCGAGGCTGGGGTAAGCCGAGGGGACACAAGCCCGGGCTGTCCTTGGGATACGGAATAGGGTAAGTTTTCATATAGAGAGCACTTCGCCACCCCGCTCTCTTGCAATAGCAAACCGGTCCGGGATCCTTATCGTTTTTCTTTGCCCAATGGACCGATCGAGTCAAGACTACCACACGCAGGCCCCATACCATTGGTAATGATACTTCTGGTGGTGCCTCCAGTACGTCATTGATTCCTTTGTAACTTCAGCTTTGCGATTGTGCTCGCTCGTAGCCTTGGACCCTTTGGAAGAACGGGGGTGGCCGGCAGAGCCACCGATATCCCCAGGGTGGGTGGTGGCCCTCATTCCCACGTCCCTCTAGAACGCAGACTACCCTCGTGGAGTCTATTTATGCCTACTTTGCAACTCCGGAGCCTCTACCCCTGAGCTCTNGGGGGGGGGGGGGGGGAGGGGACTCTGGGCTGACTCGATGGGTGTGGAATTAACCACAGATGGTTCTGAGTTAACAGTTCTCGATGAGTTTGAGGTCATTCCTTTATGGATACCTGAAAAGCAGACCGGTCTAACCCACAAAATTAAAATTAAAATGAGAGCTGACTACATGAAAAGATTTCTGACATACGAAAGCCACTAAACATCGAATTATAACAGGATGTCTGTTGCACGGAAATGCCTATCTTAACCCTCGTGATGCGGTGATAGTATAAATACTACCGTGCCCTCACTACCGTTGAGTGCGGCAATAGTATATAACTTATAACGCTCAACCAACCTCTACCTGCGCCGATCGTATTTATGCAGCCGTGTGTCCTGGCAACGGGTCACAACACGTCTCGCCATGCGGGTGGAAAAACGACTACCCTTATCAAACCAATGGGATGCTCCTCCTCTTCTGATTGTGATCACATTCATTCACATACCATAAAAAAATCGAATGCATATTCAAAGGAATGACTGATTTTTCAAGAAAAGGCATTCTTAACTAGGATGACTGGAACGCTATTTACGAATAATCGAATAATTTTTCTCATAATGAAGTTGCTAGCTTGGACTATAACCCCTAACGCACTTTAAAGATTGTGAAAATGAGTGAACTTTTAAACAAGTATGCTTGTTTACAGTCATTCTTAGTTTTACTGAAAACCGAACACACATCTTTACGAACAAGAAATGAAATGTGTCTTGACTGTTACGCTAGTGTATTACGTTACATTGCTGTGCTACGAGACTCTTTCCCCCGATCGATTGGAAGTAAGATGTTACGATTATTACGTGTGAAACAAAGGAAGACCGATGATGGGTTGAGAAACCCGCTGTTTTTGTGCCAGCCCACCAAAGGGAGCCTTATCGGCTCTGCTTACATTACTTACAATTCACGGTTCATCACGTAGTCTGAATAAATGGTTAACACAATGCTGCACACAGCTCCCTCCTGTCTCCTCCTATCCCACTCCTCGTAACCACAATCGAAACGAAAAGATTAGTATGACAGCTGAGTATTTGTCTGCATGTGACTAAAGTTGTCTCGGCTATCCCAATCCTCCTCCAAGTGGACTTCTAGATTACATCAACTTTATTGTGTGTGTGTGTGTGTGTGTGTGTGTGTGTGTGTGTGTGTGTGTGTGCTTCAATCTACAGGGACTGCATTGTGCATTTAAGCATTTGCTAACAGAAAAAAAAAGCAGAACCCAAACGCATATAGTAATAAAACTTACCTTCCCATATGCCTTGTCCAATTTCCTATACAAAAAATAAATATAACGCTTTAAGTACATACGCAGCCGTTTTTCGAGGGAAAACATGGGTTTTTGCATGCCAGTCCGATACAAAGGCATTGTTCACATCGGTCAGCTGACGGCCAGGCAACAGGCAACACACACACACACACACACACACACACACACACACACACACACACACACACACACACACACACACACACACACACA
>JAWQUT010000360.1:31399-49387 GCA_033807755.1 Ellobium chinense | reverse complement strand
AGAGAGAGAGAGAGAGAGAGAGAGAGAGAGAGAAAGAGAGAGAGAAAGAGAAAGAGAGAAAGACTGGTCTCTCGTTTTTAAATTTTTGTTCATGTTTCCGTTATGTGATACTAAAAAATGTGAACACCTGATAGTTTAAGATACCAACTACACACACTTCGTCAAGTTCACTTCACAGTTGCTTACGTCTTTTTTTTTTTGTTGTTTTTTGGATGATTTGAGTTGTTTATATAACTAGGATCTCACATTTATCTTCTTTTTCCTAATGAAACAGAACGTAGAGTTTTGAGTTGTTATTATATCCTAATTCTATAAACTAGACCGCAACTGCCTCATTGCTTTTGTTTTGAACAACAAGTTGGGAGAGCTAAATTTCTGAAAACCTCAAAAACTGACTTGGGCAATTCATGTGGAATGAGCGTCTTTTTAAGGCTATATTACGAGGCTCATTGCACTTGTTAACCCGCAAGGAAAACACAGATCCAGTTGTTTCTAGTAACAATCCCTTCTTGTTTAGATTTTATTACAGACTTTGTTAGTTGACAGGTGTTTTTTCAGTTACTTCTGTACAGGCTCGTAAGTAGGACACTATTTCCAGAAAAAACGTTATTAACTTGTAATGCTCACTGACAGACAGGTGTTGCCATGTGTACTCTACTGCGAGGGACATAAGGAAAAGTTATTAAGACAGACAGACGGTTAGACAGACAGACGGTTAGACAGACTGACAGACAGACAGACAGACAGACAGTCAGGCAGGCAGACAGACAGACGGACGTACAGACAGACAGTCAGGCAGATGGATAGGCAGATAAGCAGGCAGGCAGGTAGCCAGGCAGACAGACACTGAGAACGTATACTTTCTTTGAATGTCCTTTCCATTGAATTTTCAGTCTTAGTCCCCCCCCCCCCCCNNCCCCCCCCGGTTTAGCGGTAACACATTACGATTTCAACGACATTTGAGACCAGCGCCGTGCCATTAGACAATGAGAGAGTCTTGATTATTATCGGCGTTCTTGTAAGTAGCTATTTTAGTTAGAGAAACTCATCAGCTCAAAGAAATGAAAAAAAATAGATGACACCAAAGAGTCTATTTCTTAAATGTTCTTCAGCACAGTATAAATATGTTTATGGATTTTTTTTATAAAGGGGAATGTATTTTGGCGAATTCGGAAAGTTGGACTTGATTTGCGGACGTTATTTTATGTTTTAAAAAGTTCCTTTTAATTTTTTTGGAAAAGGGCTCACCAGAATATTTAATCCACAAGGGAAAGGCAAATCAGTTTTTTGTTATTGGCTATTACTTCTCATTGTTTGGACATTATCGATTATAGTATGTTACTATCACACACATAAGAAAACCATAATGCTGGACTCCCTGAAACGAAATTCTAGTGAAAAACATATGCTCTTCTACAGCATATTATTATGAATGAGATGTATAACAACATTTGGAATGGCAAAAACAATGTTCTTTAATAGAATAAAGAAAGGCCAACCTCTATCTTATCACATACCCTGCTGAGCTTTCATCAAATGGTAGTAGGTTGTAAAATTCAAGAAGGCACTCCCTTAAATCCAGAATTTCATGTTTGCTGCTCTATCTAATGCTTATAGACAATTGCCAGACTATATGAAATCAGCGTTATATTTTTATTCCAATCATTTTCTTAGACGTTTTTTTTTTTAGAGGCATCCCTTCTAGTGGAGATTTGTTGCGGTTTTTTTTTAAAATGGTGGTCTATATATATCCAGGGATATTAGTCCTTAGCAAAACTAAGCTTTGCTAAATTCAAATAGTTTGGAATAATGATTCCAATTTACCTCGGAGCCTTTTTGTAACAAAAGAGAAAAGACCAGTGAGGCACAGCTGTATTGGTCTATATATGTTATAGTAATATGCTTTCCTATATTCTAGCTTTGTGAAAAAGTTGAACGATGTCTCAGAGTTTTTGAACGAATATTCCAAAAGAAATGATGAGCAGCATCAAACACTTGGGAATGATAAATAATGGAAGAGTGAAAAAATGAATAAGTCACGGGGTGAGCTAACTGACGAATTAAATAAACCAAACAAATTTATAGGATGGGTTTATTGATGAATTAAATAAACCACACAAATTTATAGGACGAGTTTAGCGATGAATTAAATAAACCAAACAAATTTATATGATGAGTTTAGTGATGAAGTAAATAAACCGCACAAATTTATAGGACGAGTTTAGTGATAAATTAAATAAACCAAACAAATATATAGGATGAGTTTAGTGTGATGAATTAAATAAACCAAACAAATTCATAGGATGAGTTTAGTGATGAATTAAATAAACCAACAAATTTATAGGATGAGTTTAGTGATGAATTTAAAATATACCAAACAAATTTATAGGATTAGTTTATTGATGGACTAAATAAATCAAACAAATTTATAATGTGCTCACCTGGCGCTGATGAAGATTCCCCTTGTAAACTGCAAAGTACTAAACTGATTATGGCGATTGACGCGACAATCTTGTTCACCGACTGCATGTTTAATGTTCGCTTCTGTCTGGCAAGGCAGCTAAACTAGCAAGACTTTCTCCTGTTGGGAAATTTCACAAGTCTTCAACTGGTCTCGTGTCTCAGGGTCAGTCGCGAAAACACCCGAACTGCAGGCACCACTGTTCCTCTAAACTGAAATTCTCTAGGCTAGTTCTGATATTCTTCTTAAAGAAGCTCTGGTGTCAGCGAACTCAGCCTGCTATGGAGGAGTTCCCAGTGAGGACAAACTTTTTTTGTCTTTTTTAAATATCCCCTCTCAGGAGTTCTTCTCAGCTTTAGGCAATCCTTCCGAAAGTTTGATCCTCTTCGATTCAGTTTTGACTGCGCATGAGACTTAAATAAATTGCTCCTAGTAAAAAAAACAACAGACTGACAAACTGATGTATAATGTCTTTATATCTTGGTGAAGTCTCCACGAAAGCTGCTGTCACGTTAATATGCCTCTTAAACGAAATCTGTAATTATCTACTTAAAGACAAACGACAATCAAATAAGATGACTCTGTTGCGAACAAGTATTGGAGATAACTTGGTATTCTGTCAGATCAATGATGAAGTTACTGTAGCGGTTAGAATAATGTAGCTAGTATAACAAATTCTTCTTCTTTCCTCTCTTAGCGTGACTCGTTTCAGAAGGAAAAAAAATTAACGCGCCCGTTTAGCGCGGCTCAGGAGGCGAGATGCGTGATTGCTAGTGGCGAGTTCTTTCTGTCTGGAGGGCGAAAGCTGCCATATTTATACAGGAATCTTGCAGAGCATGTGAAAACAGCGCAGGCGGCTGGTATTCTTGTCTTGCGTCAGTTGCTCACGAACGACGAACCGAAGACGTAATTACAGGAAACTAGCTTTCTTATGACGACAGTTGTCTATGGTAGACTCTTCAGAGTTAAATACAAGCAATGAAGTACCGGCACACAATTTTTTCGTATGTAATTCTAAGCAAATCAGTGTGGAAATTTGTAGTTCAGCCACTGCCAACGTCAGAATAGATTCAGGGGAAACGAGTGGGGGAATGGGAAGGGCAGAGGGGGAGGGTGAGTGAAATGTAGGGTTAGTTTCCATTAAATATATTGAGAAGTCATCGGCGATACTGCCTCTAAGACTTTAAATGACAAAATCCTGGGACTCTCGCAAGATTTAAGAGTTGGGCTCAGGGATGGCGTAGGGCTAAACGAAGAGACAACATGCTTGGTCCCCACTTCAAACCGTTTGGAATCATTTTTGAAGAAATGACAAACTTGCTATGAAAACTAATAGAATGCTCAAGCAGTGTGAATTGTAAAACTCTGCAAATCGGGAACTTGGCATGTTGGAGCTGACAAATTTTATTACGAAACAAGTATCCTAGTCTTAGACAATCTCTGGGGACTCTACCGATAGTGATTTTTCTCATCCCTAACCCTGCATTAAAAATCTAACCCGAGCACACAGGAGAATCCCAGAGAATTTGCCAAACTGGGAATCGAATTATCAGACTCTAAGGATGAATAGGGCCATCCGGTTATGATTGTTGCCAAAATCGAGAATAAAGTTATTTCCACATATAAAAACATTTTTTCTGTNGGGGGGGGGGGGGGGGGGTTAATGGTCATTACTGTAAATGCGGATATATTTGAAGCTTTGTGAGGCATAGTCGGTAAATTATATCGTATAAAAATGTTCTTTATTCACGATTTTTTTCAGACGTTTTTGTTCATTGCATGTTGTGACCCCCCTCCCCATATCACCACTTCAAACAACTTTATCCGGGGCCAGAATAATGCTATGTAAAAAGTTTACCCAATAACAGTACATACATGAAGCTTGCGTGACATAACAAGAACTTTATTTAGCCAAATAGCGACTTATGTATCATACTCGGAAAACGGCGCACAGTCTACATGTTGTTATTCTCTGGTCCCAAGTCCTTGTTTACTACTGTATATCATAATTTATTAACGAACTCGAATATGGCTGTGTGGTTTCTGAGTCTTACTCAGAAACTGAAGACCATCAGTCTAAGGTCTTGGTGTTCGACTCGCGGGCCGGGCGGTTTATGTTGTGATGTCCTACGGAAAGACACTTCAGTCCTCTCATTCCCACTATATTCAAGTTTAAATGAGTGATTGGCTTTAGAGTTCGGGAACTGACATTGTCACGGATTTCAGGTATAATATTATGTATTTATATGTATGATATGAATTGTTCTTTGTGTTTATATTGTGAGTGAGATGTATAACATAGTATGACAGTGTAAATCCATATCCATATATTCATTTTCATTTTTCATGTCAACTTCTGGCAAGCTCAAAATTTCGGACTGGTGCCCAGGAAGTAAAATTCGCCGTAGATCCAGACTATATGATTTACTTTCGGCAAATCTGATGGGTGCACTAGGCCGGTGTCACACAGGGAAAGAAGACAGCATAAAATTATCAGGAAATAATCTGGACAGCTAATCAGCAATGAACTCACTAAAGGAAAGGAATACAGTCAAATAGAGGAAGAATAACCTGCAAACTGTTTAGCGCAGTTGATAAATCGTCCTGGATTCCCAGTCACACAGCTAAAGCAATAGACCTTAACCGTTGGTCCCGCGCAAAAAAAATCGAAAGTAGCTAGATCTAGAGTAGTTATATTCCACTTCTCTCATAACTAAGATATGATCGGTAAAGTGAACAATTCTTTTTCTTCAATAACGATAGACGTAACTTTGTGTTAGGCTAATGAAGTTACACTTTGAAAGGATTACTATAAATTTTCGTGCTTAGGGATGACGGAAATCCAGTATTTACTTTCCTGTAACGACCATTGGACTTACGAGACTAATGACCTTCCTTGTTATAACACAGGCCTTAGGAAGGAAGTGATAATGTGTCCAACAACAGTAAACAAACGAGATTCTGTTACAGGTGTTCTAACTTTCGAATTCCATTTTCCTACCTTTCATTGATCCGATTTAGATTAGAAAATCATCAAATCGTCACGCTTCATTCCACATTTGCTTAAGTCGTTTTTTGAGATTTGAGGAATTGAGCGCTCTCAAACTTTTCTGAAAACTTAAAAAACAAAACAATGAGGCAGATATGGTTTAGCTTGTAAAATTGGGATTTATCCATGGAGCTATAAGGAACACTGGAGTGCGTACACCCCTTTTCGCGTACACCGCCGGCGCGCAACTAACATGGCGGACGACCTAGGGCAAGGTCAGTGTTGCCACTCTGGACTGATGGTTTTCCCCTACAGCGACGCTAATTTTTCCCTACATTCCCCTACGCGCGAAGTGTATGATTGGCCATCATTTTATTCTTTGCAATGTTGTGTCCAATCTTATGAGCACTTTCCCCTACATTTGACAGTTTTCCCCGTAGGGTTCCCCTACCCCCTACGAAAAGCCATTTTCCCCTACAGTAGGGGAAAATCCCTACGAGTGGCAACACTGTGCATGGTACGAGCGGGCGGCTGCTTTGCTGCCTATAGTATTAGTTGGCCTACCCTTATCTAGCGCTCTCTCTCTTTCTCCCTCTCTCTTTCTCTCTATCTCTATCTCTAGCTAGGCTTTCGTTTTGTGGTGGCGATTACAAGTGGTAAATAAAATAGTGTTAGAAAATTAAAGAATAAATAAACAATTACAATAGTAATAAATAAACAGCAGTTTAGTATCGTACTGTGGTGGTGCTAGGTTCTTTGTAAAGTTTCCTTGGTACATCTGTTGTTGCAGTTCACAGCAGGTCTGTACCATGGGTACGACGTAGTCTGGTGAAAAACAAAATTGAAAATCCCTCTCTCCGTCTTCATTCGCCGCTGCACTCATCCCTAGCCAAGATGGCGTCTATTGTCTTCAACCTCGCATGGCCAAAATCACGTGATACGCACTCCAGTGTTCTTTATAGCTCCATGGATTTATCATATAANCTTTCATTGATCCGATTTAGATTAGAAAATCATCAAATCGTCACGCTTCATTCCACATTTGCTTAAGTCGTTTTTTGAGATTTGAGGAATTGAGCGCTCTCAAACTTTTCTAAAAACTTAAAAAACAAAACAATGTGGCAGATATGGTTTAGCTTGTAAAATTGGGATTAATCATATAAACAGGGCCTATTTCCGGTGACATAAAAGTGTGTAATAATTTTTTGGTATGTCACATGTTACATAAATTTGACCTTTGACATGTTTACGAATACTTTGATTGGAAGCCTTGGAAACCTATAGGCGTTGCTGAACAATGGATTGGTATCCTCGTTGATTCCGTTGGTATAAATCTAGGCCAAACGAAGTTAATTCAAAACGTGATAGACGTAGGCCAGCTTTCGGGGGTCAACAGACTGTTGCTCCTTTCTGAAGTCAGAGGCTCGCGAATACGATAAATGTATAACTCATTTCATAAATCTGATATAAAAAAACACTCATTACAGATCCTCTATATATCAATAATTCAAAACTTTAATAGGCAAAAGAGGATAAATAGAAGATCATAGCAATATAAACAACTCAAATCATCAACTAAAACAAACAAAAAATGGCCTAGGCAAATGTGGAATGAATGTGACGATATATTATCTTTACTAACTGATGTCACGATATGATATAGCGTTACAGACGCTGACCGACATAATTAGACAGCTTGCGCGATAGCGTTCGTGAGATTAACGAACGTTAAGATAACGAACGCAGTTGCGCAAGCTGTCTATTATGTTTTGAAGACAGCATGGCTGTGCGGTTCGTGAATCATACTCAAAAACTGAAGACTGTATAGTCTAAGGTTTATGTGTTTGACTCGCAAGCTGGGCGGTTTACGTTGTAGTGCCCTTAGGAAAGACACTTCATTTCCATTTCCCCACTCAACTCAGGTGTAAATGAGTATCTGGCTTTAGAGCTGGGGGAACCAGGGCGCTGCACCGCTGGTGACTAACAATGACTTTGTTATATATTTCATTTGTAATATTGTGTATTTATATGTATGATGTGTATTGTTCTTTGTGTTTAAATTATGAATGAGATGTATATCATTGTGCGGCATTCTAAATCAAATTCCATGCGGGGTAAATATAAGTCGTATTTTCAGTTTTTTTCTTTTTTATCCACCCGTAAAAACCTATTATACTCGTACTACAGCGACACTTATAGATCTATCAACCCTCTGGAGCCGGTATGGTAAGGAAAGCCCTTTACTTTATACAAGATATGTGTCCACTTTCTTTTGCGCGAGCGAAAATGTCAGTGTCCATCTGTCGGTGTCCAAACATAATGTGGTAACATCCTTAGTCTACGAACTGATCGTAAATCTTCTCCTGCCTATCTTCGGTATTTATCGCGATGGAAATTAGCGTGCCATGTCCACAATATACCATACCAATAAATTTGTTAAACGTGTTTGACTGAAATATTTACCAAACTCATTGCTGGTCTCTGCAGTGCAGAGCCAAGGTCCATCTCCAGCTTTTAAAACTAGAACTCGGAATCAAAGCAATAGACTTGTTATAAATGGATTGTTTGAAAGGTTCACTGTAATGTAGGGCTTACGTATAACATTATAACCGCGTTCAGAAGAGCACGTCGTCCTTGAAGAAACTTTAGCTCGTTAAGAATGTTATTCACACTCCTCTTGACGTACGTCAGAAGAAGAAATCTACGGCCAAACGAGATTAATTCAAAATTCCTGATAGTCAGGGGCCAGCTGTAGGAAGACAACGGTTTTGGACTGCCGCTCATGACGTCTTGAGAGTAGTGCACCGAAATAATTTGCCGCGATCCGGTGACGCCGTCACATGGACTGCTGTGGAGCACAGGTGGTCGATAATAATAACAATACAATAACAATAACAATATATTTATTTAGCTCAGACATCAACTTGTTGTAAATGAGCAAACAATAGCAACGTTCTTAACATTCAGTTCATACCCTATCCTCCCTCTCTCGCTCTCTCTCTCTCTCTCTCCTTTCTCTCTCTCTCTTTCTCATCTCATTGAGGAGTAACGCTAATGAGTTCAGTGACATCACACTACAGGGGCTTAGCGCGGGGGTCGAAACCAGGTAGGCAAACTCAAACTTGCATAGTGCTAGGCGAATGGTTGTCTTTTTACTTCAACGTCACTCTACATACACATTCAGTAGAGACGCGGTATCATGCATGACACAGAGTAGTATTATATAGCAAAGACTTGCTTTACCATCTAAACCACGAATGCTGCATAGTAACAAGGCAATATCAAGCAATAATAACGGCAATAATAACAACAATTGTACCAGCAACAGTTTTGACCTATTGTTTACTCCTTACAGATAAGGAGGGCATGTGGGGAAAATAATTAAGGACGGTGTCGAAGAAAAAGGATAAGTCGGTCATCAACTTTCTTTCGCAGCAACGAACATATAGACATTATAAAAAAAAAAAATTAGATGTCTGGCTTACCTCATAATTGAGAGTGTCTTTTATTCGTCGCATGTCGCAGGCAAACAGCCAGGTACCGTATACTAGCAGTTTCATTAAATCGATCTTGCCAAAACTGATACAGTTTCAGGGTATAGATCTAGACTTTAGGCCTAGATCTATCTAATCTAGCCTATGAGCACCGAGACCAGAAGACACGCAGGCAGTAGCTAATCCACACGACCCAATTCCAAATCAGTGCACGAAAATAGGGGAAGTCATTCGTCTAACTTCTTTCTTTACGGCCTCGTTTCTCTTCCGTAGGCATTTAGAATTTTGCCTACAGGCATGGAAATTCTAACACTGCTCGTGGATGTTGCTGAGGCTCAGTCTGGGGTTAAAGCGCTGATTTTGTCGCATAATATAGTAGAAGAGGAGCTGCCGGCGAGTTAACCTTTGTAGTCAAAATCCTAAATGACTACTTGGCTAGCTAAATTGGGCTGCGCTTGGGGCTCAGTCAGGGTGCAAGTACCATTGTTATGATAAATATTTCAAGCGATTTGTGCAGCGTTTTTTCTGCTTTTTGGAGGTGTTTGAAGCTTAGTATGCTACAAGGCGGCGAATTAATAATGGGCTATGAGCACTGGCATTTATTTCAATATTTTTTGGTAGTTTGCTTTTGTAAACATTTTATGAGGCGTTTTTTTTCTAAGCGGTAGTCAGTGACTATTTGACTACCATTACGCTACGCCCCTGTCACACTACAATATCTAATTAGCTTTAACAAGTGTGACAACTTCATTCATCAAGGCTACATGTGTTTTGGTCCCCGTGGGAATTACCGCAGGGAATGGAAATTAACGAAAGGGGCAGGCCTCTCTTATTCCATGGCCAGTCCTTCGGAGATTCTAAGCAACGGAAGTGAGAGTCTCAAAGCAAAAAAAGACGACTACAATTAATTCGGAAGCGCTAGAAAAGAACGCAATCCCCTGCCAGTGGTGTTTGCTATACTTATGTCTTTGCCTCATTTATTGGTATACATACCACTCTTGATACTTGCCACATCCTTCTCCGACACAAAGCTGTTGACTGAAAACTTCTACTATATGCTATCAATTTGGAAATAGTACATGGCGGCCGTTATTGTTGCCGAGTTCTTTTTTCCGGTATAACTCAAGAAACTCCAAATTTCCTAATCGGGCAGAATTACGGAGATATGTATCTACCAATTCCAACAAAAATTCTCCAAGGTAAATTGTAGCTAATATCACTTGTTCTTGCCAATGCTCTCTCAACTTGCTGCACATGTTTAGATTTTACAGTGAAACAAATGCATCATCTCAATTCTCCTTTCCTAGCCAAACTGCGTTTTCATCTCGGGCCACTTCATGTTTAACTTTTAAATATTGCATCATCCTTTTGTCACATTTGACATTTTGACGTGTACTGTCATTTTTCAAACAGGCTTTTAATGCATTTTGTAATCTATTGTAATGGCTTAAAAAAAATATGATGCAATATTGGATTGCGTTCTCAGTTTTAAACTCATTTAAAATGATTTTTTAAAACATATTTCAATGAAATTTTTACGTATGTCGCAGTATTGGATGTAGTTATTATTTTCAAAAGTTGGTAATCGATTATCTAAAGCTGTGAAATCGATATTACAACGATATTAGTATGGGTTCGGGTTTATTTTTATGTGTTTAGGGGTGGGGAAGAGGAGAAGGGGGAGGGGAGAGGTACCCTGTAAAATGCACATAAAACTAAATACATATATATTGCTTGCATACATATATATAATTACATATATATAATTTCTTCCCACCAAACTAGTTCTATATTAATGGCTCTTCATTAGACTAGTGCTAGACAAATAGGCCCTGACTAAACTAGTCCTACATAAATAGTTCCCCCACAACTTTAGTTATATACAATAACCCTTCCCCCACTAAACAAGCTTTATATAACTAACTCCCCATTAAACTAGTTTTATATAAATAACTCCCCACTAAACTAGTTTTATATAAATAACTCCTTACTAAACTAGTTCTATATAAATAACTCCCCCACTAGACCCGTTCTGTAATATAAATAACCCCCAACTAAACTAGTTCTGTATAAATAGGNCCAACTAGTTCTGTATTAATAACGTCCAACTAGAGTAGTTTCATATGAATATTTCTCTACTACTTCTCTCTTCGAAAATTTTGGACTGATTCCCTGTTATCAAATTACCCAAAGGATACAAACAGTGTGTCTTACAAAACTCTGAACTTATAGATGACCGGTAGTATTGAAGCTGACACATTTTATTTGGACATTTTAAATCCCGTTCTGTGATATCTTCGCATAGAATACCACCATCAACCACAGGTTCACGGCCATAAATTAAGCTCTTATTTGTCCCTAACCTGCTACCGACATATACCACCAGTTTGGTTAGGCCATGTTAATTCCTTGCTTCGAACATGACCTATGTCAGCTAATTAAAATTATGTGTGACAAATTGAGACAGTCTTAGTAACTTCCTACTGGTTTTCGTTATTTTTTCCTTTTTCCCTGGAATACGTTTGTTTGATTCTTGCAATTTGACGAAATGGGAAGTCATATCCCTTCTTAAGCAAGAGAAGTATCAGTCTCTACACAAATCAAGATGTCTGCGACTAATGCGGAAGCGACAGGAAACAATGCACTGACTTGTGAGTGTTGCTTGGTATACTATACTTATATTTTTGCCTCATTCATTACTATACAGATTTGATTCTCGCAACATCCTTCATCGATGCAAGGCCGTTGATAATACCGCCGCCCGGAAATAATCTGTAGTAAGTCTTTGATCTCATATAAGGATTTACGACAGTATTATTTCCAGACGGCGAATATGTTCCACAAAGAAATTTGAAACCGCTGATAGTTACCGCCATGTTGCCAAGCTTGTTGTTCCGGTTTTGTATAGGCGACGAAACATTTCTAACAAACTTCTAGTAGATGTGGACCCTTCCTCACAATAACTGACGCGCACCACCCAAAGGCGTACCTTTTGCTAAGGCCTGCCCACAGAAGACAAGGAAAAGGGTATGATGGCTTCCCCTCTTGTCAAACTGCAGGGACCAAACAAACGCAGCCCTGGATTTTCGGCCTTTCCTTAATCGTTTCGAACTCAACAGACACGTATTATTTTATCATTGGGTGCTCAGATACAAGATTGTACTTATCCGCTGAAGTAGCCTACATCAACATGCACTCATGGTGAGCGGCCAAGGCGAAAAAAAAAAAGCTAAACCAGTCAGCTTAACGAGGTCTACAAAAGCGACCTGTGTCAGCTATTGTAAAATATNCCAATAAATTTGTTCAACGTGTTTGACTGAAATATTTACCAAACTCATTGCTGGTCTCTGCAGTGCAGAGCCAAGGTCCATCTCCAGCTTTTAAAGCTAGAACTCAGAATCAAAGCAATAGACTTGTTATAAATGGATTGTTTGAAAGGTTCACGGTAATGTAATGCTTACGTATAATATTATAACCGAGTTCAGACGAGCACGTCGTCCTTGAAGAAACTTTATGTTGTTCACACTCCTCTTGACGTACGTCAGAAGAAGAAATCTACGGCCAAACGAGATTAATTCAAAATTCCTGATAGTCAGGGGCCAGCTGTAGGAAGACAACGGTTTTGGACTGCCGCTCATGACGTCTTGAGAGTAGTGCACCGAAATAATTTGCCGCGATCCGGTGACGCCGTCACATGGACTGCTGTGGAGCACAGGTGGTCGATAATAATAACAATACAATAACAATAACAATATATTTATTTAGCTCAGACATCAACTTGTTGTAAATGAGCAAACAATAGCAACGTTCTTAACATTCAATTCATACCCTATCCTCCCTCTTTCGCTCTCTCTCTCTCCTCTCTCTCTCTCTCTCTCTCTCTCTCTCTCTCTTTCCCTCTCTCACTCGCTCTCACCTCATTGAGGAGTAACGCTAATGAGTTCAGTGACACCATACTACAATATTTATTTAGCTTTAACAAGTGTGACAACTTCATTCATCAAGGCTACATGACTGTGTTTTGGTCCCCGTGGGAATTACCGCAGGGAATGGAAATTAGCGAAAGGGGCAGGCCTCTTGTTCCATGGGCAGTTCTTCGGAGATTCTAAGCAACGGAAATGAGAGTTTCAAGGCAAATAAAGACGACTACAATTAACTCGGAAGTGCTAGAAAAGAACGCAGTCACCTGCCAGTGGTGTTTGCTATACTTATGTCTTTGCCTCATTTATTGGTATACATACCACTCTTGATACTTGCCACATCCTTCTCCGACACAAAGCTGTTGACTGAAAACTACTACTATATGCTATCAATTTGGAATATAGTACATGGCGGCCGTTATTGTTGCCTTGATCTCATATAAGGACTTACGACAGTATTATTTCCAGACGGCGAATATGTTTCACAAAAAAAAAAAAAATTGAAACCGCTGATAGTTACCGCTATGTTGCCAAGCTTGTTGTTCCGGTTTTGTATAGGCGACGAAACATTTCTAACAATCCTCTAGATGTGCACCCTTCCTCACAATAACTGACGCGCACCACCAAAATGCGTACCTTTTGCTCAAGACCGCCCACAGAAGACCAGAAAAAGGGTATGATGGCTTCCCCTCTTGTCAAACTGCAGGGAACCAAACAAACGCAGCCCTGGATTTTCGGCCTTTCTTTGATCGTTTCGAACTCAACAGACACGTATTATTTTATCATTCGGTGCTCAGCTACAAGATTGTACTTATCTGCTGAAGTAGCCTACATCAACATGCACTCATGGTGAGCGGCCAAGGCGAAAAAAAAAATCTTTAACGAGTCAGCTTAACGAGGTCTACAGAGGCGACTTGTGTCAGCTATTGTAAAATGTGTTACAAACTGAGACAGTCAATTTCTTTGGTAACTTCCATTTTGGGTTTCATTTTTTTTCTTTAGTCCCGGTTTCCCGGCTTTTCCTTGATCGTTGCGAACTCAAGAGACACATATTATTTTATCTTTCGGTACTCACATACAGGATTATACTATCTGCTTAAGTAGCCTATATCAACAAAGAGCCATGATGAGCAGCAAAGGTGAAAAAAAAAAATCTCAACTAGTCAGCATAACGAGTAGGTCTATAAATGCGGCGTGTAGCCATGCCGGGTTAACTGAAATAATAATATTTTTTAGAAGGCGTTAATTCCAGGAACAGTGTCGTAACTAGGAATGGGCAAATTCACCAAAAAAGTCAGCTCAAATCAAGTTTATTTCACCAAGGAAAAAAATACCCTAAGATCACGTTTAGATCAGTTCCCTAAACATTGAGTAGTTTTCAGATCAGATCAGTTCCTCTTGGTTTTGAAACTGGCAGTCAGTTCTGATTTTGGAGATAGATATGAACGGAACTGAAATTTAGATAAAAAAAATTAAACATCATGTCAAGCATCCAAAATATCTACAGCTCCGATCCAAATAAGTTCTGCCCAACTCTAGTCAAATGTCGACAATGGGAGAGAAACTTGCATTTTGCACTGGAGAGCTCAAGTTGAGATATATTTGATATGCTAATTTCTTAGAAAGTCAATACTTTCTATGAAATTTCATGTAAGTGGAGGATTACTAAATATGAAAGAAATGGAGATTGACAAAATCGTAAACGTTCATGTTTTTATCAAACAGTTTATCACATACTTTCGTTTAAGGAGTGGGAAGTGATGGCAGACAATGTCAATATTTTGACGTCATGAGAAAATGAGAGGCTATGACGACATTATCTCCCTAAAAAATGCCTCAGGACATGGTCGAATACATTAAACTACCTTGAATTAATCACTATGATGACGTTGAGAGTCGAATGTAGTGCCAATAGTGTATCAAATGTTATTTAGAAATCTAATGTGAATAGTGATTATTACTTTGATCTTGTAGCCTTCACTGATTCATGACTGTTCCTGTTTTCAAACCCAAAGCGATCTTATTTCTGGTATTTAAATTTTCAGAATTGATCATTATTATGTGCACTAGAACATCGACTATACGATTACGATGTTTCTTTCCTCAAATCCGCAATTTCCAGTCTATAAAGGATAGGGAATAGATACAGTTCAGCTTTTCTTTCGTATTTCGCCTGTTAGCTTTTGAAACTGCTTTGATGTGCAAATATGGTGCAGCTCTCTTTGGATTGGAAGTGGAAGATTGCATGTTGAAGTGCAAAATGGTACATCGAACTAAAACTGGAACTTAAATGTGTATCACATTTTACATTTTTTATTTAAACTATTTTTTTGCAGTCAGAATACAACAACAGGCTGGAACAATATTGAAACAGTAGCAATAATCAACAAGTATTGGTGATTCTTCTCAATAGTGATGATGATGATGATAATGATCAATGATTATAACGATTAAAATGAAAATCACAATGCTCATAGTGATTATACTGAGTTCAGTGAGGAGCAAGAATCAAAATCGAAGAGTAAAGACCTATAAAGAGTCATTACAGGGCACTGATTCCTGTCAGGAATTTCTTTTGATTTTTCACTCTTACATTTCAACATATATAGGCAAGGAGTGCTTCTACAACACTAGAAGGAACATGTCTTAACAACCCAAGGATGTCCAATACCACTGGGGTGTTCTACGATAATATTTTCTTGATTATAGTGCTTCTGCTTGTGATAATGATTACAGTGGTGACATAGATGTGATCATATTTGATGATGAGCAACATTAAGTTGCTCTAAATATTCTTTGCAACTTAGTTTTTTTTCTATCATACGTCAGTAATATAAATGAACAAATAATAACCTTCAAGTATGCCAAGGGCGTAGTGCTGGGGTCGAAACCAGGTGGTCAAATCTGCGCACTGACTAAGCAAATCACCGCACTGTTACATTTTGGTGACGCTACATTTTCATTAGCTAAGGATGCGGTAGACAAATGAGGTATTATGCGACAAAAATTTGCTTCACCGTCAAAAATGATAACATCCGTAAAATATCGTGACAACAATCACAACAAAAACAATAACAACTAGACAAACTCAACGATGATAGCAATATGATAACTGTTCTCACTCAACGTTTACTCCTTGTGAGTGAAATGATCATGACGGTGTTGCTGATGGCAAGTTTTGATGAACATTTTAAGGATCAGCTTTACTTCCATCGCTAGAAACAATATATTTCATTTTCGTGTCTGTTCATAGTTGTTCTTTTTTTTTTTTTTTTTTNTTTTTTTTTTTTTTTTGGTTCTTCATGATAGTGCTTGCAGGCAACACTGGCTGCTTTCAAAACAACAAACGCGTTTGTTAGGGGCTTCATTGAATTCATCTTGCCGAAGCACATAGTCTTAAGTTATCTAGGGCCAAGTTATAAACTTGGATCTAGTCTAGACCTATGAGCTGCATTTGGGGCTCAGTCTGCGTAGTATGGTAGAAGATGTGCGGCTCTAGGGATCGACTTCTAGTAAAAAATGTGAGATGACTTGCATAGCGTTTTTTTTTGTTTGCTCAGTCTACTAAGCTGCGAATTTATAAAAGCCGATGAGGGCTAGCATTTGTTATTTCAGTTATTTTCTGGTATCTGTGTTTTTCTTTTTGAACAACATCAACGTTTCCAAGTGGTAGTCAATGACTATTTGACTACCATTATTCTACGCCCCTGAAGTATGCAATGATATGATATAGTACAGTGCAACAATTCATCTTCAGCCGTCCTGCCCAAAACATTTTGGTGTACCACATTTCTTCGAGACTGGTACACCGAAGGAATTGTAGGACACGTCTTCATCATTTGAAGTATTCCCAAACACCGATGTGTGCCATTTTGTTAAAGGTTTACCCACTGGTGGCTTCACTTTCCCTTACCACTACTGGGTCACCTTCCCTTACCACTACTGGGTTGATCTTCCCTTACCACTACTGGCTTCGCCTTCCCTTACCACTACTGGCTTGATCTTCTCTTACCACTACTGGCTCCCCCTTCCCTTACCACTACTGGTTTCATCTTCCTTTATCACTACTGGCTTCATCTTCCTTTATCACTACTGGCTTCATCTTCCTTTATCACTACTGGCTTCATCTTCCCGTACCACCACTGGCTTGATCTTCCCATACCACTGCTGGCTTGACCTTCCCTTACCACTACTGGCTTGACCTTCCCAAAGGACAAGGGGCTACGCCGTTGCAGCAGTTTTCAGTATTAGCCCTTCAGTTTAGCATATCCACAGGAACACCAAACACATAATAGTGCTGGTTTTGTTATACATATCTTACAGAAAATTGGGGCGTAGCGTCCATGTAATCTATGAATCTGCGATTACTGATATATTATTATTGTCTCATTTATCCCATACAATTTAACTAATCTGAAATGGTTTTTTTTTTTAACTCTTCAAACACCACACTATAATATTTCACCTACAAGCCAGTTACAAGTTTTGACAATACGACCATGTAGTTTTACACGCCGATAATCTGAAGGCCTATACACTGTGTCAGAAATTCGGCGCCCCAATATGCGCAGTGTATTGTATCTATGCTGTGTCACGAGAGGAACTATATAAATAAAGGTGGCAAGTAATCTGAGGGGAATCTAAATTATCCGCTGTGGTTGCTTTTTTTTTATTTTTGCGCAAGAGCGACAAGACCGTTGTTTTTCTCAGGGTTGCCAGACTTGGCTTTTTCGGAGCCACATATCAGAGTTTTGGCTTTTTTTGAAAGGCCATTGGCTCCCAAATAACTGACTGGTTCTTTAGCTCTTATGTTTTTTGGACTCCAGCGAACTTTCGATCAAAATTGACCGATTTTCTATGCAAAAAATATTTATATTTCTCTGAAAATGTATGGTATTTCAAATGACGATCCCAAAACTGCATCCACTTAACAGTCGGTCCTTAGGCTCTAATGTATGCAGAATGGTTGATGACAATTATAATACCCGTATATTTCCAGTACCAAAGCAGTTCGTAGTAAATGTCTTGTCTTATGCGAAATCTTAATCCAAGTCGGCCATTAACGGTTTTAAACAGCTGGTTGGATACAAGTGCTGGAGCACCCCCCCCCCCCCCAAAAAAAAA
>JAWQUT010000360.1:19849-31393 GCA_033807755.1 Ellobium chinense | reverse complement strand
AAAAAAAAAAATCATCCTCTCTACGCTCCTGCCTGAAATAGTGAGTAATCAAATGATACTGTTATTGTTTCAGCAAGTCATCTGCCATTTCTATCCTTACTGATCTGCACTGTCGTTCAAGTCATTAGTGGTCGCCATCACTGTTTAGTTAGACTTTTTATTTATATCGCTAGTTACATTTTATTTTGTCCGGAATACGCAGAAGCTGGGGAAAATTTCACGTCTGGTTCTCATAATAAGAGCAGGCGGGGTTAAAGAGAAATAACTCCTCTAAATTGTTACATTCCCAAAATACATGCTGCATGTGTTGTCCATTGTGGAGACTGCAAGAAGAACGGAGAGCATAAATGATCTAGATCTCCTCGGTTTATTTCTCGGACATTAGTATTAAAAATGGGCTCACGGAAACAAACATTACGCTATTCTTTCCTCCATCTCAGTGACAAGTTCTAAATTATTTTGTGTTTCAGAACACAGTGCAAGTAAAATTACAGCAGGACGCAACGAATTCATTTGCAAAGTTTTCTAATCTCTGCTGACGATATTTTTGGATTTTTAGAAGTCTCCGAATAAGGCCACAGTTGTATAGGAGTATGAAAGCCCCCAACCAACCAACCAAGCAACTAACCAAGCAACCAAGCAACCAACCAAGCAACCAACCAACCAACCAAGCAACCAACCAACCAACCAACCAAGCAAGCAACAACCAACCAACCAACCAACCAAGCAAGCAACCAACCAAGTAAGCAACCAACCAACCAACCAGGCAGTCCTCCAACCAACCAACCAACCAACCAACCAACCAACCAACCAACCAACCAAAGCAAGCAAGCAATTGCAAGCAAGCAAGCAAGCAAGCAAGCAAGCAAGCAAGCAAGCAAGCAAGCATTTCCATTTCCTGGAGACTAGTCCCTAAAATCTGAGTTTGTATTGTGTCTGAGTTCATGACTAAACTTTGATTTAGAATTTGATGGGCTTAGGGCAGGAGTTTGGATGTGTGCAAGTCTGCGTTTGGAGTGCCTGATGTTTGAAGGAAGAGAGGTTCTGCTTCGGCAGTGTGAGTACTAAGTCGTGATAGATGTTATCTGTGGCGATACGTTTCTACAATTTTAAACGTGTTTCACTTGGATCTCTTGTGCGTTCCACTCTCCAATTATCCTAAAGAGACATCTATTCTGGGTTGAGGTGGGAGGGTAGGCCGTGTATTCCTACGTGCAGAAAGCAAGTCCGGAGTCACGTGTCTTTCCGCGTTTGATTGGCTCACGAACGAAAAGAGGGGGAGGAGTTCTTCCTTTACCACCAATGGCGTCACTAAGAATCGACCGATCACCCACGCTCCAAATAACGGCGTCCGGAAAGAGATCAATGGTATATCCGAAGAGTTCGTGGGGTAGACCACTTTTCGTTCACGTTATCAAAACAAGAGGCGTACAAAATAATTGCCTTTCCCCCTCCCAAACTGCACCAAATACACAAAGTAATTATGGTCTACGTGCTGTTTTCCGGATGTCAAAAAGCAGAGACGGAGCTTATCATTCACATGAACATCTTTTGCATTTCTTGTAAAGTGCATCGATTCTCTCCCATAGCCAGAGTATGACACCACACATAGATAGATGAAGACAATGAAGCCTCGATATTAAGTACTCATTGAAGGAGTATACTTTGTTATTGTATGAATCATGCAAACGTGGATTTAATATTATCTTATCATTCCGTATTTTAGGGCTAGTTTGTTTGATCCTCGAGGATGAACGGAAGGAGGGATTCTTTTTTAAGGCGGTGCCTCAGAGAGTCTACGCAACGGAATAAGCAGTCTCTAAGCAAGCCAAAATGGCTTCGAATGATGCGGAAGAGCTAGAAATGAGTGGGCTAATTTGCGAGTGGTGTTTGCTATACTTTTGTATTATTTGCCTCATTTATTAGTACACATACCACTGCTGATCCTTGTCACGTCCTCCTCCGACACAAAGCCGTTGACAAAATATTCCACCAAAAATTCTGTAACCGTAGATTGTGGCTGCCATTTTGTCGAGCTACCACTTCCCGTGTACTGCAAAATGTTCATTTTCTAACTAACCTTGAGAAGCTCCGCTTAATATTGACTGAAGAGTGTGGAAGCAACTTGATCGATGTCGTATCAAAGTGACATAGAACTGCGCACCTTAAGTTGTTCTCTGTAATGTAATGTAATGTAATGTAATGTAATGTAATGTAATGTAATGTAATGTAATGTAACGTAATGTAACGTAGTGTAATGTATATGGCGCACAAATTCACCTCAAAAGTGATCTAAGGCGCTGCATAATTACCTAGTAAAATTTACCCAGGCTGCATAAAAATAATACTAAAAATACAAGACAACCAATATATTTTACCAGCTTATGCATGTAAATACACACACACACACACGCACATAAACACACCAACTCGCACACACCTTGATGTGATTGCCATCCTCTCTTAAGAGTAGCTCCTTCGCTAGGTACGATCTACATGTACGCCCTAACTCTTTGATCCAAACAGCTCTTGGTCATGCATGTATCTCCAGGTATAGTTCGTTTCACGGAAAAAAACGAGTTTTATGGCAATATTTTATTTGTTTCTTGACGGATTTTTAAAAAAAAAATTGCATGTCAGGTGACACTGAGTAGTCTTAATAGAAATAAAAAATTGGATTCTGTCCGATGTTTGTAAGTAGGCCATTTAGTCGCCACAGAATGCGCATCTAAGCTCCAGTCCTTATGACTGAAATGGCAGAAGTTTTACAGCATAGCGAGATGTGACGTATATCACTTAGATGTGACATCGCCGCATCACTTTACTGTAAACTGTAAACTCTATTCACACACGTTAATGGTCATAACAGAGACAAAGAGAAAAAAACGGTTGAAACTGTACTGACCTACCTGGAAAAAAAAGAGCTATTAAGACTACTTGCTACACTGCGACACACACAATTTCGTTAAAATCGGCTGATAAATACTAAAGTTATTACTAAAAAATGCCGATTTTTGTTCCGTGAAACGAACTATAGTAGCATTCGTATGTCATATCCAGGGGCGTAGCGAGAATGAATTTTTGGGGGGCAATCTAGCATTTATATCCTTATTTGTATATTTTGGTGGGAGTGGCTTCTGAAAAGTCAAAGATTTGATATTTGGCAACAAGTGCGCTAAATCTGGCAACCCTGCAACTGTCTAGATCAGCAACCTCTCTTTGAAAAAAAAATCTCTGGAAGGCGTGTATGGAAACAACAAAACACCGTCAGAACAACGGGTAAGCAAATTTTTCTCTTATTTGCTACTTTTTAAATCATTTTTCTTTTTACACAGCCTTTGGATGCATTGCACAGAGGATATGAAAGTATTGCCAATGCTTGTAAATGGCCCATAGGTGAAACAGGAAGGCGGTAATGTTCGAATGTTTTATATAACATTGAAGATTAATTAAATTGTAGTAGACAAATAGATAACATGTTGGTAATCTCAGATTCATAGATTATATGGACGCTACACCCCTGGTCATATCCGACGTACCCCTACGTCTTATTTCCTCTTTGTGTTCGTGCATATATTCCTACAAACAGGAGCGGAGTATAGACGTCATCATGCATGGGTCTGTTGATGGGTCTGGGATCGATGTCACAGCATTAGGGGCATTCCCATTATTATACGCCCTGTTCCCCCCTCTCGAGTAACCAACGGAGGGTGAAGATGACTCTCCCTATAAGATGATGACTGTATGTTCTCTTGCACAGATGGGTCTGGGATCGACGTCACAGCCCTTATGTATTCCCCCTCTTGAGCGGCCAGTGAGGAGTGAAGATACTGACTGACCCTGACTGTGAGGTGATAATTGTGTTCTCTTGCACAAATGGGTCTGGGATCAATGTAGCAGCATGGAGCATTCCCTTATAAAGTCTATCCCTCTCTTGAACGGGCAGCGAGGGGTGAAGATAATGACTAATCCTGACTGTGAGGTGATGACTGTGTTCTCTTGCACAAATGGGTCTGGGATCAATGTAACAGCACGGAGCTTTCCTTTATACACTCTATCCCTCTCTTGAACGGGCAGCGAGGGGTGAAGATAATGACTGATCCTGACTGTGAGGTGATGACTGTGTTCTCTTGCACAAATGAGTCCGGGATCAATGTAACAGCACGGAGCTTTCCTTTATACACTCTATCCCCCTCTTGAACGGGCAGCGCAAAGTGAAGATACTGACTATGCCTGTAAGGTGATGATTGTGTTCTCTTGCACAAATAGGTTTGGGATCAATGTAGCAGCATGGGGCTTTTACACTCTATCCCCCTCTTGAACGGCCAGCGAGGAGTGAAGATACTGACTTTGCCTGTGACGTGATAACTGTGTTCTTTTGCACAAATGGGTCTGGGTAGCAGCAGAGGCATTCCCATATACACCCTATCCCCCTCTCGAGGAGCCAGCGCAAAGTGAAAATGCTGACTGCCTGTGAAGTAATGTTTGTATGTTCTCCTGAACAATAGCATAAAACAGAGGATAAAATATACTAAAAGCAACACTTATTCTATGGGGACACTTCATTTTCTACATTATGTAGAGAATCAAAAATAAAATGTGATTCTATGGTTAAAAAGTCTCTAGACTTGTTCATACACTTTTACAACACTAGATTTCAGCAAGTTTAAGAATTTAGACATTGTTGGCTTTTGTGAATACTTTCTGGCAATATTTTTTCCCGCTTCTTAGCAAGTCTGTGACAACATTACAAGAAATAAAAATTCATCACCTACATTTCGCGTTCTACTGGCGAGTTCTACTGTGGTAATCAAATCAGTTATTGTATAACTATGAAATGAGTGAAATATTACATGACCTTGAGCATTAACGATGGTACTCGTACCATCGTAAGAATTACAGTATTGTAGTCCATCGCTGCTGACTGCATCTTTGGTAACGTTCAACGTGCAGAATTAATGTAATTCTAACTATGGCAAATTCTTAAATGTGGGCACTCTCTAGTAAAAAAAAAATTATTGATATCAGAACCGTGTACTATATCCTCGAGATGGGGTAATTGTTTGATAGCATCGTGTAACAGAGCCAATGAGATCTTGACTGGTCTATTGTTCTTCCATTTTTCTCTTGCAGTGGTTGTTGGTTGTTTTGAGGATAAGTTGTCTGCCTTTATTCCGCATACACCCACCCATGTGTGCCATTTTTTCAGTTCACACGACTCATGGGTGGTGACATGGAGGGTAAAATATCAGGCAAGCCTATATTATTTTCGTTGGCTGACCAAGATAGAAATAGTACTCCCATCGAGCTAACATCATCGGGGCTAAAGCTGATTATGTTTTTTTTTTGCTAAGCAGCGTGAATTGTTAAAATTGTTTATCTTCATCTGAGCTAAGCTTAGTATGTGCTCAAGATTTTATCGAGTCTATACAAAACGAAATTAAAAATTATTACGAGCTCATATTTGTGACATCAAAACTTCTGCACACAGGCAATAGAAGAAGTAACTGGAGCACGGTTGGACATTAAAATTCAAAGAAAATTTGTGGCTCTTGAATACCAAAGAGCTGCGTTTAGCACCTGTGCTAACGGGGAAACTGCCNGTCTTTCTCCCCCCCCCCCCCCAAAAAAAAAAATAAAAATAAAAAAATCATCGTTCTAACGTGCCTATGATGAAACATTTGAACAGGAAAGAGGCAGTCCTCTTCAATTAGAGGATAAACTTTTAAATCTAATTAAGTCACCTAGGGTCCCCTTCAAAGAAAGGGGTGCGCATATTAGTTTAAAAAAAAAAAGAAAGTTAAACAAGGTAAAATTTACCGATGGAAAATGTGGATAAGATGCTTTCTCAACGAAAGCACTGAGGAAATGTGAATAAGATACTTTCTCAAAGGAAAGCACTGAGGAAATGTGAACAAGATACTTTCTCAAAGAAAGCACTGAGGAAATGTGAACACGATACTTTCTCAAAGAAAGCACAGAGGAAATGTGAATAAGATACTTTCTCAAAGAAAGCACACAGGAAATGTGAATAAGATACTTTCCCAAAGAAAGCACAGAGGAAATGTGAATAAGATACTATCTCAAAGAAAGCACAGAGGAAATGTGAATAAGATACTTTCTCAAAGAAAGCAATGAGGAAATGTGAATAAGATACTTTTTCAAAGAAAGCACAGAGGAAATGTGAATAAGATACTTTCTCAAAGCAGTGAGAAAAATGTGAATAAGATGCTTTCTCAACGCACTGAGAAAATATAAATACGATACTTTCTCAAAGCACTGACACCATAGGGGTGGTGTGGAATTATATCCACCACCTCTTGATGTAGAGTCTAATACCGCAATCTTTTGGCCACGCTACTCCATGGTGATATGATGGTATCATCTGTACAGTTAAACCAGGAAAAAAAAATCAGGGGCGGACAACGAACAAGACGCGCTCAGAGCCATTATCTACAGGGATGAGCGCTATATAAATGCTATGTATTGTTATTATTACGTAATATTTTGATCTCATACTTCTTACGCAACCAAGTTGAAATCGCCCCCTGTTCGGGTAATATAATTACCTCCCGGTATCGATACTCGTGAAACTAGGCTTGATGAAGTATTGTGGTACTGTCGATTCCTTTCTTTTTCACTTTGTCTGTTTATTATACTCTTTGTCTCACTATTTCGCAACGTCACTAAAATGTTTTACAAATTTGATTAAGATAAATTATTACCGATCAGCTTTCAGTTTTGTAGCTCAATGAACCGACACATAAGACAAGTCCAATAACTATTTTAATAAGTTTAACAAGTCAATTTCTCTGAGACCCAGACTATAGCTGTGGAGCGTGGGCGAACAACACAGCTTTGGCAACGGGACAGCACACTATACAGATAATAACAGAGATCTACGTACAGAGGTCACATACATAACAACTAAATAATGAAAACATACAGTTTTACTTTCATTCACAGTTACTCCTTTTCTTCGCAAATCATTAAGCAATACATCACGCAGACCGACACAACATAAAACATCAGAGGAATCTGTCATCAAATACTTCCTGTGAATTTTTACTGTACTGGGGCTTTTCTGACATTACCTTTCTTTTCATTATTATCAGGGATGCCAATGCCTGACCAAAAAAAAAAATCCTGAAAATTGCTCGAGCACGCGGCGTCTCGACAATTTCAATGGAAGCCAACGCAACCATTGTGCTTTTAATTCTGAATCATTTTCCACAATTGTAAGGCATTAAAGTAAACATTATTCATTAAAACCAAATAAAGGTTAAAGAAAAGTCAATTTTAGAATTGTGTCCACATAACTTAAGGCCCAAATTTCTCCTGCACAGATAAAGTATAGAAATTAATATATCTACACACAGCAAGGAATAGCCATATCAGGGGTGAGTGGGAACTGCAAACTGTCACTTTGGATAAAAATCTAATCTTTCCTTTCATAATTTCACTTCTGAATACATCACCGTGAAAATTAAACAAACAAGGTGGACGTTATTTTACTTTTATCATCTTTTACTTCCATAACTTACATTTGTCATCTCTTATTTGGTCCTGATAAAATATGCACAAATGAGTAGTGCTTTGACTTGCAGAGTTCAGACTGAGCTGGATTCAATGGTTCACGCCAAGTTCACAAAAAAGCTGCTGAAAGTTTGGCTGCATTCTCTTTCTCTTTAATGTCCTTGAAACTCGCCGGAATCCTACTGTTAGTGTTATGATGTGACCATTCCTTGAAGCTTAGAGCTTGGGTGCCTTCTTTCCCGGTGTGCTGTAGTCTAGTTTATCACTGAACAGTGTGCACCAAACGTATCCATCTTCTTCCAGCTTACAGATTTATAATAATAAATATAATTTATAGAACACAATGGATTCTGAGTAGGACTTGACTAGTCATTTTACATCAGTGTCCTTTCTTGGTTGATGACCGAGCACACTGTTTACACTTTCCGCGAGTTCTAGTGCTAAATATAGCACCGGTATCCCTCTGACCTCGTTAGAGGCATGTGCGCGCGCATTCTGGAAGTTTGTAAAATATCTAACTTCCGGTTTTCGTGCGATTCGTCCTTCGCGTATTTCATTTTCATGAATGTTACCCGGATAACGCTGGATTTTTTTCTCCTTCGCTCAAAACGCCGAAACATCCGGATTTTCTTTCTCGCCGCTAAAAACGTCGAAAAATCCGGAAATCCGGTGATGTAATAGACCGTAATAAACAATAATAATGCGGTTTGTATGTCTCGTAGCCAAGCTAATGCCCACTTATGCGATGAACATAGTTATTACCTCAGCAGGCCTGGTTTCTCTAGAACTTTCTCACTCCATGTTCAGATTTTGCCAACATCTCCTATCAACCAATGAGCCCCAACGTATCACATTGTAGCAGCCAATAAGATTACAGAACAAGTGAAGCTAGCCACCGTTTTGTTTATCTCTCAAACACAAGAAAGGCTACCTTCCAGTACTCTGTTCCTGATAGTTTTTTTCTCAAGGTTTTTGGCACCTTTTAGAGGGGCAAATCACTCATTGTGTACAGCCCAATTAATCCGCTGATATATAGACTCCCCCTTTTTGGGGGGCCTTGCCAGCCAGTGTCAGGGTGTAGAAATATGTAAAATGACCTATGATCTAAACAAACCAGTTATTTTAAAGTTTCAGGTTTAATTTGAGCCTTTTACATAAAAAAAATAAAATGTGTAGGCCTATGTATTCGCACGCTGTCAAAACCAGCCAAATGAAAAATTGGGGACCAAATCAGAATTCGAGGTGACCTTTTTCGAAAGAGATTTGTGAAAAATTTTGGGCTTTGACCTCCCTTTTTCTTCCCGTTAAAAGATTGGGCGAAAGAAGTACTTTAAAATCCAAGAAAGAAATTTCCTGAAATCACAGTGGTATTTGTAGTATGACGCAAAATGTTAATAGGGCCCAAAAAAAAAAAAGAGTTTGGTCACACCATAGGACATTGCTTGCTTATACGTCAAACAGCACGAGGTGTGAAAAACATCACCAACAAGTTTCACTCTATTAGAAGCAGGTGCGCTAAGAAAAGACGTGGTATGCTGAATAATAAGACTAAATAGGAGAACGGTCTTACCAAACAATGAGCGCTAATGGTTCTCACCCACGCAGATTCCCGGACAAAATGAGCTAGCCATCATATCATAGTCTGTCATATCCAGAGCCTGTTATAAACATTGTTGAAGCTGTTTGTTCTATGACGAATTGCTGTTAGCTATCATTGCTTACACGGTACAGTGGAACCCATTTATAAAGGCCAGGGTTATAACAGCGGAATCGGAATTCCCCCTCTTCCTCTTCTTCCTTGCTATTGTTACAACAACCTTATTGTACCTGGCCCAGAAGAGTGCAAAACCTGGCCAGTATTATATCTCTTTCATCTGCAGTACCAGTTTTCGCAAGACTACTATAATAATAATTAATGCGGTTTATAAGTCTCGTATCCAGGCTAATGCCCGCTCATACGACATCACACTATTATTACCCCAGCTGATCTGATCACTCTAGGACTTTCCAAGCTCCCTGGAGGACATATAGTGCAGCTGCCATTTAAAGGAGCTGATCACTAGCATTCTGACATTTTCCACTGCCTATAGCCAGTTACTCATTTTACCTGCTGCTGGACCGAGGAAAATGTGAATGAAATGCTTTCCTAAGGCATTTGCAACATGACCGCGGTCGGAAATTCGAATCCACGACTTTAGATCTTGAGTCCAATGCTTTAACCGTTTGGCCACGCTGCCCCACATTGTTAGTGTGGTTTGACAGTCCGTGACCCCAAACTAAAGGACACGTTATCACTTGTCGTCATGAAATTTATGCCTTGACTTCACAGCACGCAATGATTGATAGACAAACAAGGTCTTAGATTCAGAACTGTTACCTACGGCAGGCTTCGCTCATCTTTAACCCAGGCTATCGTATCATGTTATTAATTCGGCGGCGACTGGAGATTATACGGACCGTTTAGCTGCTGTTGATCAATGACTATAGAAATCAGCCAGAATACAGTAGACGCAAAACAAACAATTATTAATGCAGCTGTAGACAAGTGAATGAGATAACGTCGATAGAATTTAATAACAAATTTATCAAGTTCAAGAATTTCGCCAGTCTGTCTGGACCATCCAAATTGTCTGGGGGGTCTTATTCATTAAGTGGTGTCAGACACTTGTCTACACAGGTTCCGTCCATTAGACCATTTAAACTTCATCACAACAATCCAGCATGTGAGGTTTAACAAGCATTTTTAAAATCTTTCAGACAAAAAAAGAGGCCAGTATGACGTTATTTTCTCTGTCTAAATACCTCATTCCAAGAACTACCATGGCCGGGCATTTGGCCGAACGGACATAGTTTTTCTCGGCCTGAGTTAGCATGAACGTAATGATAACTCACATTTGCAAAGTCTCTGAGGGAGAGCAGAAGAAAAATGAATGAAATATTATTATTGCATTAAAGAATTTCGGTCAAATGTCCATTCGGTCAAGTGTCTATTCGGCCAAATGTCCGTTAGAACCAATGTCCGTTCGGCCAAGTGTCCGCTCCACCATATTCTGTTGGTGAAGTGTCCGTTCGACCATATGTCTATGGACCAAATTAATGTCCGGGAACCAAGAACTACGGCGCACGGTTGTAAGAACCAGATCTGAGAAGTCCCAACACCCTGTCACAACTGAGTTCTACTATATTTTGGTTATGCGCGGGGTCAATGTAACATGCTCCAAAACTAAGTATTAGACCGATTAGATTTTCTGAGGGTAAAGCGTGAGCAGGAAAGGTACCTGCGATAGACTTACGACCTGAAAGTCTTGAGTTCGATTCCCGCCAATCTCATGATATAAGAACCTTGGAAAGGCATGTTATTCATATTTTCAAACATTAATGTTACTCGTCTGTAAAATGGACATATGGCTGTAGGAAGTGAAGGATATTGACAGAATGCTAGTGATCAGCACCTGTAAAATGCTGCGACGATGTATGCTCCGCAGGGACTTAAGATTGTCCATAGGTGATCTGGCTTACTAGGATGATAAGAATATAAACTCACGGGAGCAGGCACCAGCCTCTGTTACGAGATGTATTTAAAACTCATTATTATTACTATTATTATTAATGCTAATTACGTCCATAGCGTCGCCAGCTCCCAATGATAACGAAGCAGTATGAATACTAAAACGTACCTAAATCACGAGGGACTGTTGCAGTATTCAGCTGAACATGAACATATATACATCCCAAGAGAGTTGATTTCGCCTGCGTCATGTCTCAGTTCTGTCTTCAGAGTGTGGGGCATGAACGTGACAGAGGGAGATGGGTGGAGGGGAGACGGGGAGGAGGGCCGATTTGGTGGGGAAGGGGGTGGGAGGGAAGGGAAGAGAGACGACTGTTCGAAAACACACCACTGAGGACCGTTGCACACCAGTTTTATGATCCTGCGTAGATTTGGGTTAAAAATAGGGTTTAATTGCTATGCGTTGTCAATGACACTTTCTTTCAGGGTATGTATTGAGT